>SOPF01027999.1:0-47861 GCA_012979155.1 Hypericum perforatum | reverse complement strand
TTTTTTAAAACAATCAACTTAAATGTCTTGATTTTTGAAATGTTAATTACTTCCTTTTCACCAAAGTTTTTGCTCGTGGCTTGCATGAACATGATCCTCAGAAGTCCCATAAAAAAATTTGCAATTCAACGTTTGACCTAATCTCTATAGTTCTAGGAGAGAACACATGAAACTATGGCCTGGTTAGTGACAAAGTATTCGTACCAACTAATTAATTTATATAGGAGAACCTCGTTGCATGGGCACCGGTTAATTTTTTTAAGTTAACGAATTGGACAAACAAGCCATCTGAGATTTGACATTTCAATATCACTCTTAATATTATTTTAAACAGATTTCTTGGACCCTTTTCAGCTGGAAGTAACCTTAATTTCAACCATTATCAACTGTCTTCGTATGTCGATAGACAGGGAGAATAAGACCCAGAGAGGGAAACCACTAAATTGCATTTAATACTCAAAAGTATTTGAATTGAAATCGGACAATGATGCAATTGGACCATGCACTATAAAAATGCTATAATATGTAGTTGGACTTTGGCTTGTAGTTGGTATGTTATCTGTATGGTATAAATTGGAAAGTGGTTCAAGACTTTTCAAAATTTGAAATCATACCCGCAAGATCAGAAAAAAAAATATCAAAAGAAAAAGAAAGAGTAGGTAAGTGATCAAGTAGCTTGGAAGCTTCTTGTCTATTCTATCTTCTTATAAGTCCGAGAGTGACTATTTGAATGTATAATGGCGATCTTCTAATCAACTTTTTATAAGTGAAGTAATATTTGAGTAGTATAATATTTACATCCTATTTATATAAAGTGCAAAATATTCTAACGAAGTTATGGCCAATTGTTTCATTAAAATTCTGACGCAAATTGTTTCATTAAAACTCTGACGCATTAAAATCAGTGAGAAAAAATTCAGTGTAATTGATGGAGAATAAACTTATTACCAAAAAATTTTTTATATTGTCATATGGACTAATAAAAAATTACTCATGAAAAAGTGATCAAACGATTTAAATTAAGTTTCCAACTCTAAACTGAAATTGAATTGAATATCAAGCAAACAAGTAGATATAAGTTTTGAGCGAAAAAAATACAGTAAATAAATAATTTTTTTATGTACATATAACTTAAATTTGAATTAGTCAATTTAGAATATGTGAATAATGCAAATGATATAAGTGCATAAAAAAGTGAAAATCTTGCTCCAAGTCATGATCCAACAGAAGTCTAACTAGACAAACCTGACACTAGTTGACGAAAACACCAAAAAGATTATAAATATTTGCAAATGCATCATGGCAGTTCGTGACTTTGGCCTGTCTTTTTAAGGTGTTTGCTTTCGATTTCAAGACAAAATATTTAAGGGATCTTTAAAAAGGCAGCTGGAAACTTGGGTGAAAAGGGGGAAAAAGAATCTTCAATAAGCTTATGTATGGACAAATGAAAGAGAGATTTAACTAGGTGCCAGTTTTCATATGGTTCTTTAATATCCACGATATATAAAAGATTAATCCTTCAGCTTTGAGAAACTCAAATTACTCACTAGTCGGAACTATAAATCCATTTCTAGTAATAACTAGTACGCTAAACAATGTTGCATAGTTAACACTTTTTGGTCTAAATTAACTTCAATAAAATATAGTTTTACGTAATTTTTATGCAGTAAAATTTGTTTAAAAATACTAACAAATTGTGATAATAGTTTTTGGGTTAACACTTTGACACCGGCGACTCTATTAACTAACCCATCTTAAAAACAAACTGTATAAAAAAGTCTACTATATACTTGTAGATAAATTAATTTTATGCATTTTTTAATATGCAAACTACTTAATAAAACAAAACGCCAAAAAACATGGTACCATGGCAAACTTATTATTTTTATTTTATCCTGTACGTGGAAATTGAAAATTCAATATTTGCGGGATGCGCCGAAAATTAAATGCATTCAGAACAGAATGATTCTAACCCAACCTTTGTCATATTTCCCGGCAAAATCATGACAATTCGTGGGGCTGCTAATTTCGTGTATCGCCGATCATTACAACGGGAATTTAATTTGGATAAAGCTGGAAACAGGCCCCATTAACCAAAATAATTTCCTTTTGTTTTCCGTAGGAATAAATTGTTATATTGTTTTTATGGCAAGTAAAAACGATTTCGCAATTTTGATGCATTTTGACTTTAGGTAACCGAATGGCTCGTTCGAGGTTAGAACATGTAACGAAGTGCATCGTACAATGTCCCGCGATAATTAAATAAACTACAAACTAATACTCAAATTTAACTTAGCTGAAATGTCTTGAGTTCTTAACAACTTTTATGCCAAATCTAGATTGATTGTCACAATATCTAGATATCAACTGATGTCAACCAAAAAATTAAAGTGCTAAATCTATAATTTACAAGTCAACAGAGTTTGGCATTTGCTTTCTTGTCCTCATATATACCTTCTTTATCAAACAAATGGAAGAGTTAAATTAACTTGTAGTTCTTCATAGAAACGTCATAGCCAGTCGCTCGGCCTTTGTTGTTAGTATTTGTTTGGTCTATCCATCGATTGATAGACAATATATCCCAAATATGAGCTAGCCTACTGCCTGCCTCAACCTCTTCCACATTGAATAGAGGTTCAAATTAACTAATTTCTTTTCAGATTAATCAAAATTTAACATAATTATATTCTAAAAAACTTAAAGTATTTACCTACAATATTTATCACCAATTAATCTACTCGTTCCAAGTTCATATTATAGTATAATTGCAGACATGGTTAGCTGAGTAAACTCTTGAACACGTGGGGAATGTCCGATATATAGTGGTTCTTGAAGAAAGCAAGTGAGGAAGTCCACGCCGTAACACCTACGAAATCCGGACTTTGGATTGAATGATTTCATGTTACATATATACATAGGGGACGACAATAACAAAGATTTTGACCCGTGGGGTATTTTGCTCGAATACCAATCAGCTACATAGAAGTACATATCTTTGTCCGTTGAATCACTCATAGAGATATCGGTTTGATTTTTACTAATATAAAAGACAATATTAAAAAGTCAATTTTTTAAAAAGTTCGCCCGTTTTTAACTGGAATAACTGTAAGGTGATGTAATCGGACTACGAATGGAGTAACAATAAATGATATGGTGGGTGTATTTAGTGGATGTAATTTTAAAAAATGTGTAGATAGCTCTTATTATAATATAAGATACATATTTATCTCGTATCTTCCATAGCGTATTTGGAGTATAATGATTGTAACTATCATCAATAGGTTTTTTTAAGGAGTAATCGAAATCTAAATATGATTATTTAGAACACCAATAACAAATGGTAACTAAAGAAGAAACAAATAGAGACGCACTATATACATAGTTTAGTCAAAAGACCTATGTCTACAACTACGATTACTTCCACAGGACCGAGACCATTAGTATTACATATAGAGATATATAAATACATAGACCAAATAATATTTGGCATAATCATGCAAGACTTTAAAAAATTTAATAGAAAATTTAATGTTCAAACCCTAGCAAGTAGCATGTGTTATTATTGAAGTAAAATTTACCTTTAAAAAATAGTGAAACATAAACCAAATTTCCCTGGACCTAAAACCCAAGCAAAGTCATAGTTATGATAATAGTAAGAACCGGAAGAAAACAGCATAGTTGAGGATGGAATAAAAGAAAGGTGATGGTGTCTCTCTGTCTCGTACGAATTCTTCATGCCATCGGCCATTTGATGGTATCTCCAACGTCCTTTGGCCTGGTGTTTCTAATCATTGCATTTTCGCTGTTTAAATTTGTTACCGTATTGGAGAAAATCAATATATTTTGATTTTTTTTGTAAAGGTTGAAATTTCAATGAGGATATTGTGTGTACCATTATACATAAATGTAATACACATCAATGGAAAATTTTGTGAATAGATGGTCGGATATACAGTATTTGAAATTTGATCCACGTTCTTATTATACCATGTTATAAATTTATATATATACATATATGCCAACTCAATTAAAATTAACTGTAAACTTAACACAAACCTTAAGAACATGTTTTCCCTTAGCTGATTCGTGGTTTTATTTATAAATAGCCCTATTTATTAATACTCGACGTATGTACTGTAGATATCGCTCTTTCAAGATTTAACTATAATGTACAAAGCTAGTCACATATAAGCCAAGGACCAAAAATAGATCCCTAATATAATTTAGCCCTGACAAAATTGCATGAGAAATCTAAAACACATTGTGTATTCAGCTGATTCGTGATTTTTCTATCTACGTTTTCGATAATTTTATGGACTTTAATATTATAAAACAGTTCAATGGATGTAAGCTTAGCATTAGTCTTATAAAATAATTTTGACAAGTTTGACTTAATGTATTTTGCACTCTGTTGATTTTTTAGTGATGGATCAAAATCAGATATTGTCCAATTTCAATATATCCAAACTTGGATCGAGAATCCATCATCGAAAAAGATCTGATATAAATACGGATCCACCTTCAAACAAGTGAATGAATGATCCAAATTTGACGTGGCTCGTTATCATATGTAACTTAGGAACTTAATCGATATGGATTAATTGATACTTTTATCAGAAATCCATTTGGTTGGTATTTGAGTTACAAAAATTATTCGACATTAATTAAATATAAACAAAAATCTATTAATGCAAAACTATCCATTTAATTGATAATTGTTGGTATCGAGGGATAAAAATTAATGTGAGACCTTTTTGCTTAGGAAATTGTTAAGTTGCTATGGCGATAAACGTTGTCGCCTCTCACGTTGAGTTTTGGTTCCCCTTTCACCCATTTTTTGGGACTTGCTAAAGATAATTTCCCCTACTAGCTAGGATAATTACCATTTTTTGCTAAAGAAAATTGTTATATCAAGTTTGAACTCAATTATCTCCAAGTCAAGTCAAGCCAATTGCTTATAATTATTGTTTGGTCACGAGAATGTTACTATTTCTAGTGCTTGCAAAGGAAAATTCAAAATGCTCATCATAACTATTTCGGTGAATATTTGCTGAGTTTTAACATATCTTAAATGTACTGCTGAGTTTACGTGAATTACAGTCGATTCAGATTAATGGCCAAATATATTTATCATTTACCAAAAAATTGTACTTCTCGTCATTTCCAGGAAAAACCATGACAAATAAGTTGAAAATATCTGTCACTGTCAATTCCGCCCAACTTAAATATGTTAATTGATTGGCAACCTTCAGAATCTGTAGTCAAAATTTCAAACTAAAGGTTTTTGTAAATATTCGAATGTGAAACTGATTATAAATTATATTGTTCCCCATTATCCCACTACCTCCTCCCACCCAGAAAACTTGAGAAGAAACGAAATCGAAAACAAAAATTTCCCCAACCCGCTGGGTGGGTCCTACTCAGAACTATTAAGTGAACTATTTAATGCGCAAACAATACATTTAGTACAATATCGTGATACAATCTGTCATAATAAATGCTCATCTCAACGGAGTAAAAAGGTGCGGAGAACACATTACAATTTTGGAAATAAATAGGAAGTTTGGTGGAAATATACATACAACTGTTTTACTCATTAACTTAATAATATGGATTTCATTCACATCGCAAAACACAAAACAAGCTAAAATCCAAATTATGGGATTGGATTGAGTATTAAATAATTATTTTTAAATGATGAGTTTTTTTTTAAATTCTAAAACTAAGAGATCAAAATAAAAAAAATTCACACGTGTCATTATTGCATAAAAAATATTATTATCGCAAAAAAAAATACATATTGGGAACTTTTTAAAAATACAAAAATTACATGACTACAGTAAAAAATATTCACACATACTTGTATCGTATGAATAAAATGTCATTATCAAAAAAAAATAAAAAAATACATATATCATTATTGCATGAAAGAAATATTTATATCGCATAAATAAAATGTCAATATCACATAAAATTACTAAAGTCAGGGACGGATCTATATGATCCCAAGTGGGGGCAATTGCCCCACAATTTTTCTTTTTGGTTATACATTTAATAGAAAAAAAGAGTTTGCCCCCATTAAATTTTTTTTTGTCAATTGCATGAAGTATATAAATATTTTGTCCCCATAATAAAAATTTTCTGGATTCGTCTTTGACTAAAACGATTTACTCTAATTTTGTACTATACGAATTAATTTGTACAATCCATACCCAATCTAAATCCAAAACTATGCACATGAAAAACTATATAAAAAAACTACCACTCATGCCGAATCCTCGTTGACTAACACACAACAACAATTTGTCAATTTGACGTGGAGACCAATTAGTTTAAACGGCGTCTGTCTCCGTTACATATGTGGAGCTCCACATATAAAAAGGGGACCGTCCATTACCACACTCCCTCTCATACTTGGAATTCAAACATTTTGCTATTTCCAATCTCACCACAACACCACCTTTTGCCTCCCATATTAACTCCCTCCTTCTTCTTCTTCCTTGGTTTTCTCCACTTTATAAACCACTCCCTTTCTAGTCTTTATATAACCGAACAAGAACCTTGGTATATAAATATATAACGACGATATATATAGCCGTTATATCTTCTTCTTCTTCTTCCTCCGAGTAGAAATATTCTCGAGATGGGAAAGAAACCGGAACAAGCACAAGAACACCAAACAGAGCTCAAGGATCACAAAGTCCTTGAGAGGGTCGAAGCTGTTCTCCAGCTTCTAAGGAAGCAAGCCCCACTTACCTTGAAACAGGTACTTAGCCTTTGTTTGTTTTGATTATTTGAAATATATTTTACATTATAAAAAATATAATGCGATGTATACATGTCTAGATATAAGGGAATATATAATAACGAGTAGCTTTTTTTTGGTTCTTTGGAATGTTATGATTGATTAATATACGGATTATTTTTGCAGGAGAAGTTTTGTAACAGTGGATGTGTGGGAAGGTTCCTAAGAGCTAAAGCAGATAACGTGAAGAAAGCTACTAAGCACTTGAGGGCTTGCCTTTCTTGGAGGGAGACTATTGGAGCTGGTTCGTAATATAGATTAGTCGATTTATTAATTATCGAAATATCAGTTTATAAGATTCTTTTCTAAACTTTTTAAATTTCTTCTTCGAAAAGCTAAACCACCAACAAACTAGCATTTACTTAATCTGTCAGCTATTGTGCTTTTTTCCTTTTTCCGTTTAGGGTTTTTGTAAGTATATTATCTTCTTTTTGTGTTTTTGTTACCTCATGGAATCTCTCCACTTTATTTTTTTTTAAACAGCTTGTTTGGGCGTGAAAGTGAACTGTTTTGTAATCATTACAGCCACTTATTCAAAATAAAGAACTCAGCTTCAGCCACCACCTTTATGAATTATATATATATGTATATATATTTTTAATGGGATTTATTGTAATATTTTTATTTACATTGCCTCGAGACAGATAATGTAATGGCGGATGAGTTCTCGGCTGAGCTCGCAGATGGTGTCGCCTATGTCGCTGGTCATGATGAAGAATCCAGACCTGTTCTCGTGCGTAATTTAAAATTTAGTTAATATGTCTTTTTTTTCTATTGGAATTAGTAGGAAAACTATTAATTTTTTTTAAATATGTTCTGTCTCCCGCCCTTGCAGATTTTTCGGATTAAACAAGACTACCAGAAGTTACACTCCCAGAGAATGTGAGTAACACTTAACTCCAAGTTATAGAAAGTCGAGTATTATTATCCGAATAGATAGTTATAATTAGGCGCAAGATATATTATAATTATTCTGTTTACCCATTTTACAGGTTTACTCGATTGCTTGTTTTTACCCTTGAGGTGGCAATAAGCACAATGCCCAAAAATGTCGACCAGCTTGTTATCCTCTTTGATGCAAGTAAGTCCCTCTCAAAACATTCACTAAATTTATGTCTAGCATTGCATTTTTTTTAAAGTGGAGGGGTAAAACATGCCTATATATTAATGAAAATGATTAATAACATCTTACTTAGTAGAAAATTGTTTCTCGATCTATAGTGAAGTTGAGTGTCAATCGCTTCAAATCTTTATCACAAAAATTCAAATCTTTATCTAAAAAATTAGGTGGAAAAAATCTGAAAAAGTATTTCTAGTAGGGGAAATGTTCATAAATAGAACATAAATAGACGGGGTTTATATTTGAAGCGTCATTTTCAAGTTTTACATTTTTTTACATTGCACGCTAAAAAAGCCAAAAGAAAAGCCAGAATTAAATGAGGCAGGAGTGTCGGGAAACCAGCAGGAGGATCCTCAGGCAATGTCCGGAGTTACCCTTTGGTGTTAAAGTTGTCACATTGATTGCTGCATTATTGGCCAGTCCTGTGACAAGGGCACTATTGGGAATTGGGCCTCACTATCACAGATTTAAAACACTAGTTCTCTTTTTTCCTTTCCTTCCACCTAGAATTGGTCAATCCCATCAGTCTCTAACCACGGAGATAGATCTAAGAAAAATATTTCTGGGTTTTCTCCCCTGGAAAGCAACCAAGATTCTACTTTTTTGCGACACTTAAAATAACACATCCAGATAATAATATAAATGTAATTCCCTCGATGTGTCAGTATTTTAAATAATCACAGGTAGAAAATGTAATGGTTTTTACTTAAGAGGTTTAGTTAATATTCGAAAAACTATTAGACCAATTAATTAATAGTTCGAATTCACCTAATCTCATTCTTGGGGAAGCAGGTTTTTTCAGGTCGGCGTCCTCTTTCATGAACTTATTCCTGGCAGCGCTGAAAATTGTGGCTGACTATTATCCGGGCAGGCTTCACAAGGCTTTTGTGATCGACCCACCTTCTCTTTTCGCTTATCTATGGAAGGTAATTATTTAAAATTTTCAAATTATGTTTAAATATACAAATTGTTGGTTTATTACACGAAAATAGTCGTCGCGTAACTCAAGAAGAAAATGTGTTGTACTGTTCGAAAGTGATAGAAGTGGCAGTGGTCGTTACTGTTTTGACCAACTTTTTAAACAACTTGTTGTGAGCTCACGTTTGGGTCACTAAGATGACATATTAGTCAAAAGCTTGTCTGTTTCTAGTCCAATATAAGTTCACACGTTGAACATTACAACATGTTTTGTGGGACCTTTTCAGTTGAAATCTATCTATCATATATCTGTTCATCCGCAATAACTACCATAAAATTATTTGAAATCACATTTTAGGTTGTTATTCTGACATAATGTCAAATATTGTAGCTGTTTTCTAGTCCAACCCAAGTTCACAGGTTGAACAATGCAAACGTGTGGGAGCTTTTCGGTTTAAATTTTATAGTGTTGATTCATTTATAATGACGGACATAAAATTATCTGAAAAAATGTTTAGGTCATGATAAAAAAGTATTAGTCAAAATTATTCGAAAATTTGTTAATGTCATGTTAAATAAATTACCATAAAATAAATTAATTGAAAATATGTTGCAGGGTGTCCGTCCATTTGTGGAGCTATCGACGGTGACGATGGTGGTGTCTTCGCTGGACTACGAAGACTCGTTGGACTTCGACGACTTTGCATCGTACCCGCGAGCCTCGTCCCTCCGATTCGACCCGAATTCAACGGCCAAGATCGGCGCGTGCTCCTCCACGCGCTTCTCCTTCCAGGTGTCCACCCACCACTTCGACTCCCTCAAGCCTTGGTACCTAACACTCGCCGACACGTCATCCTCCAAGGTGGGCCCCACCTCCCACTCCTCCGCCCTGATCTCGCCACTCAACGCCCGGTCCCTATCGTTCGCGTCCCCCGCCGCCAGGACTCCACGTGGCACGTTCTCGTCGACCCCGCTCCCCCGGCGTCCCCCACCGAGGACCCCCAGGCCGTCGTTCCTCCAGTCTCCGGCGATGTTCTTCCGGAGGGAGTGCCATGTCAGCAGGGCGGAGAAGTCGCGGGAGGCGTTCGTGCCTTTCCTGAAGCTCTACCGGCGTCCGTACGACGAGATGGTGTACCGGTCCAAGATGCGGCCGCCGCTCGGCGGCCTGATCTCCATCGTCTCCCCGCAGCTCAGGCGCCGACACGTGTCCTTGTCCCAGCGTTATTGAAGTTACCAAGATTACCCTACTAATGAAGAGAGGCTTATTATTGCAGTACATAAAGGGTATTTATTAAATTTGAAGTATATAGTGTCGAATGTCAATGGCATATTGACACTATCAATAATTCAATTAATTTTTACTACAAGTTTTTGTTGGTAATTTTTTTTTACTACAAGTTCAAATGCAATGCTGTGTGTTTTTGCCCTAAAATATTCGGCATTACAATTTTAAAGTAGTTATATTTTTATGATCCAAATTCTGGTTTAAAATTAGAAAAAAAAATTATGCTTCATTGTATTAATTATGAGCATGCGAGGTAATTAATAGAGGGGAAGACAACGTGCGAGGTGGGACATTAAAACTTGTGCAATATAATGCAATGTGTCTGATTTTGATCCCCGCGGGGTATTAATTTTGCAGAACCGACAATTTGGGTAGCGAGGGAAGGAAGTCCACGGTCGTTGGGGGTGGAAGCTTTGGAAAATGGTAACGTGGTGAAAACGGAGGACATTGCATTGGAACTCTTTATTTTTCGTGGTCATGTAACGATTAACGAAGGAGATAGCTAGGAAACTTCTATTTCAATTCAGGATATAATAGGATATTCGAATGATAATAAAAAAAAATTGAACAAATTTATAAAGTTGTCTTTTGTTTTTGGAGTGAAATAAGTTTTAGTATCATAATGATAAACGTTATTTCATTCACTTGAACTTTACTTCGGTAAGATGTCCCTTAAGAAATGAGAAGTTTCAGACCTTGTAAATATGTATATATTACTATATTGGAAAATAATTTGCTCATAAAAATAATATGGTATTTCTATTGGTCAAATTTAAGTTCTTTTGATTAAGTTATAATAACTCAAGTATTAAATCTAAGTGTTTGTTGATGTGGAAATAATCTAGGCAATTTATGGCAGTTTGTTTATTTCCCCTTTTATTTCCCTTTTATCAAAGCAATGTAACATGTAAGTTGTGTCATGGGTTGGACTTTGGTGACGAAGAGTATAATAATGAACTAACGAAGTAAGAAGAAGAAGTTTGAAAATCTTCAACCAGACAATGTGCTCTCCTCTTCTGCATGTGACTTTGTGTTTCAGTTCGAACGTGTTATTTAAATACTTACCAAACAATTTGGTTTCTTATAGTAAGAATATGTGTCTTATTTATTTGTTATGTAGTGGTTGGTGTTGATAAAGTCAAACCGAACGGAACACTAAGTAGCAGTGCACATGTGTGGTGCAGGAAGAGGAATAAGTGAAAATAATATATAGTTGAAAATAAGCTCAATTTTTTTTAATACCGAATGAGTAAAAGATGCATCATAAAAGTCTCTAAAACAAAATCAGAGGTAATCAATCATGAAAAATAAGATAATTACACAAACATCAACTTTGCAGTAGATATGAACGGTATGAATTGCGAAATATAAAATTTTTAAATAATTTTTAGTTTTAATATACATGATCATCACTCTCAGTCTGATTTATCATTATTATCTTGAAGTTACGGTAGAGGAATTGGAGTGTTTCTAGTTGGAGGCATACACAATCTCTGTGGGCATCCCAAGTCCCTAATTGTTGGTTTCCTTTGTTTTAGCTCTGCATGGAATTTCTGATGTGGACAAAACCAAGGCAAATGCCAAAGAGTACCAGAGAATTTTTGGAGTTTATCTCTTGTTGTTTGTGGGTTTTGTAAGGGTTCCTTTTTCAATTAAATTGTTTCTTAGTTGTTTCTCGAGTACAAGTGAAAGTGATGGTCAGGTTCAGGGAGTTCGATTGTATATCTCTGCTGGGCTTTTGGATTTTTATATCCCACCTTTCTTATGATAGGTACAACACTGTAAGAATGACCAATACAAGTTGGTTCAGGTGAGATCTAAGTATGTTTGGTTATGGTTCAAATAGAATTGTCCGTATGGAAGTTCTGGTATACCAACTTGAACCGTGGCCAAGGTTCTTTGAACTTTCTTGGTCATAGTTACAAAATTGGATCATGGGAACCTATAGTTTTATTTAGTTCTTTTGGGGCTAAACCGTTTAATTTTAAAAATTGGATGGCACTTTCGATTACACAATTAATTCCCTTATTTGTCTTAAAATTTTGTATGAAGATTCTGCTTCATGTTCCATATTTTGATTTTTTTTAAACTGGAACCGTGATTAAATTTATCATTTAATTTGTAATTCGGGTTCAATTCAATTATTTCAACTATAAGTATCAGAGATTTTCAAATGTCAAAAAGATAATCCACGGCATTACTTTTCATTTGCCCTTGAAATTAATTCCTATGTTTAATGTCTTGGCCGTTTCAGTGCAACTGTTTTTATCTCGGCTAATAAAAATCTCTCCCGACTTTTTAGCTTCTCTGCCTACTCCCAAATTAAATTTTATTCAGTTCTATGGCAAAAAAAGGGAACAAGAACAGACAAGGGGGCGAGTTCAGCTCACTAAGTTCAAATTTTGAAGTAAGCATAAAATTGTCAAATTTTTATAAGTAGAATTTTGTATATGCAATGTTGTTATAAACGTAACTGTCAAATCTATGCATAATGTTCAGAGACTAGTTGGACGACTGATAGCTCTGGAATTATTGTAAGTTATCTAAATTATTCGGTCAACCTCGGTCGTTAATTCTAGCCATGTGAGAAGTACATGCTCTCTAATTATGGAAACAATGAAATCTATTCTCACCGAAAAAAAGAGACAATGCGACCAAAATTACCAAATTGAATTTCTATTCAACCCTTTTTCAAGAATTCAATGTTACAAATCTGTCACAAATTCCACAATTTATTCTAAAACCTCATAAACCCAAGAATCAACCCCACAAGGGATAGACCTCAGTGAAATTGGAATAAAACATTCCAAAATTCTGCTCAGGTCCACCAGACTTCAAATCCTCGTCAAACATCTCCGAAATGTACACTTCCAAGTTAATATCCGCCTTCCTCGGTGTCCAACCTTTGGATCTAGCATGCTTCACAAGGTTCTGGTTGTACGTCCTAGCATTGTCCACGGTGGCATACGGGTCGGCCCCGGCCGTGGGCCAACCTGTCGCGGCCACGACCAGCTTCACGTCTTCCTTCTGCACCACCCTCACTACGGCCGCGACAAACGCATCCACCATCGCATCAAACAGGTTGTAGTACTCCAAATTGCCATCAGTAATGACCGGCTTATCGGATTGAAACAGAGCGTAGTCCAGCCCGATCGATTGCGAGTCATTGACTAGTGCATAATAGGGATACACATTGATCAACAGAGGTGACCCTATACTATACAAATATAACGTGAGGTTGCCCATGATCGGAGCAACTTCTATGACGAATTGGCCGCTCGACGGAGGGTATGAGCTGCCGAGTACTTGACCACCAACAGCTGTAGTAACATAGATGTAATCAATCCCTGATTTTCTTACAGAGGAATAGAGATTGGTGATTGCTTGTTGCACAAGGGATTGGACAACACCGGGGATGGCTTCGTTGCCCACGCAGATGTAACGGAACCTTACACCTTTTTTAACGAACGTTAGTACATGGTCTTGGTACCATTTGTCCGCTGCATCCTGGCTCGATGCTACGTAGGCGATCGCCTCGTCCGGGACGCCAATCGTGACGACCAAGTCTGTCCCCGCCAAGGCTTCGAGGATTTCGAGATTGGCATCGTAGACACGGATCAACGAGACTTTATCCTTCATGGTGGTCGTAAGGAATGTGATCACCTTTTTCGGAGAGGGGAGGTCGTCGCCTTCCCTTCCGTAGATTATCCCTGCATCTCCACCTGCACGAGTTTTCGGTTCGATATAAGGCCAACCATGATCGAGTACAGAAATAGTCGAGCAGATACCAGAGGATCATAGACGAAAAAACACAGGTTTTCGAAAATTCGGAGAGCATACCAAGAACATTGGCAGGGCAGGTAGCAGCAACAACAGCAAGCAGAACAATCAACAACTCAGAGAAATGAGCCATTTGATATGTGAATTGCCTGATTAGTACATCAGAAAATTAGTGGCAGAAAGTTGAATTCCAAAACAAGGGAACGAAATTGGAATTTTAATTTAGTTCTTACAGGTAACAAGTTGATCTTCTTCCTGCCACAAATGATGAAGAGGAAATTGGATTGGTATATTGGTGGAGGAGAGTGTTGATTTATAATATGATACACTGGTCAAACAGTTGACATCAGACATTAATTACCTACCGAAAATAGCTGACGTTAGTTTTTCATGAAATCCAGATTAATTGCTGGCATTAATTAGCCATAAAATCTCAGATCTTATCAAAATTAGAAGAGAAAAGGAATGCAGAAGGTTGTTGGGTGATTGACAAGTTTATTGACCATTAAATATTTGTTTGTTATTTCTGGGTGAGATCATTAATTTTGGTTTTCCACCACATTGCCACAGAAGAGACAAAAGGCCCCCGTCATGACAAAACATGGTTAGATCGAAAACATGTACAATGTTAAATATTAGTTGTAAGAATTTAAATAAATTTTAAATTTTTTGGAACACAAAAATATTAAGTAATTGTTGTAACAATTTAGATACTGTTTAAAATCTACCTAACATCGTTCGAATTTCAATTAATAGACTTGTAAATGTTCCAGATTCTAAGTAGCATTTGACAAAATCAAAAGGCCCTCAATAAGTGAGAACTGCAACGGTTTGAACCACCTTTAAATGCTCATTGATTGTGAAGGATGGACGTTAAAAGAGAGGAAAGGACTCAGAAACTTGTTGCTAATTGCTATTATCTTCCATTAAATTAAGATCATTAGAAAGAACAGGCTCTTATACATGAAAATCCATCAACAGAAAACTTAGTTCTGACTCAAGTCAGATTATTTTTTACAAGCTTTCATTTAAGACAACCAAACTTGTATTTCTCTCTGCATTATTTTTCTACAAGCTTCACCTTCGACGACCAAATTGTATACAAACACAACATGATGGTGCTGTCTGATAGACATTCCTACATCCTCTGGTGCATGGCAACAAAGCAGCCATGGGTCCGGTCTAGGGCTTGGGCAACCCAACCGTGCCCGTCCTCCACCATCGGCATCCTCGCTTCCATCAAGGGCGTCACCGGACTGTTGTTCCCGGGCATCATAACTCCAGCGAGCACTCTCAAAACGTTCGATGCGTCGATATCCATGCAGACGCTAATCTCAGGAACTCCTTTTGGTGCTGGAGGGATGCCGACAATCTTGAAATAGCCTAGCAGATGATTCTCTTGTATCAAGTTCCCTTCGCCTTCGTAAACAGCAATCAGTGCCTCGGTCTGGTTGTCGTCAGAGGTTGTGAAGAATAACTCCCTCCTAGCTGGTATTGTTGTGTTTCTCGTAATTATTGGCACGAAGTTGTTCTGATCCACTCTTATCCCTACCGCAAGAGCCGTAGCTTGGATAGTCAGCAGATCCAAGTTTCCGAAAGGGTCGCTGACACCTGATGCGACTGCTCCTTCTAAGGCTGCTCCGCGGACTGCAGCTTCTAACGGGTTCATTCCTTGATAGAACTCCTGTTTCTTGCATATAGTCTTGGCGACGTTCTGTAACCTCGGGATGTAAGAGCATCCGCCCACGAGAATCACATCGTTTAAATCATCCACGTGTAGTTTTGAGTCTCGTATGCATTGTTCTATCAGATCCGCACACTTTTTAAAAATGTCCTTGTTTACTTCCTCAAATTCTTCTCGCTGAATGACTTTGCTTATCTTCCTCCCATGACCCAAGTCAACATCAACATGAACACTCTTCTCAGAGGAGAGCTGATAGATTGCGTCCTGGGTTGCCACTCGAAGCGAAGCCATGGCCCGTATCTCATCTATTCCACGGTTCATGAACGTAAACTCTGTCCCTGCTACGAGGTGTCGCATCGTGTTCTGCAGCATGTCTTCTCCTCCAATAGGAACTCCGGCTAAGGCTTTAATCTGTGAAACACCACTTTCCGTGGCTGCCACCGCAACATCGCAATAACCAGCACCCATGTTGAATATAAGCACATTCTTCTCACTCCCACCGCCAGTATTCTCCGAGATGGCCTGTTGTTGCTGCTGTGTGTATAACAGTGCCACAGCCGTTGGCTCGGGCATCAACCTGAGGATGTGAAGGCCAGCCATCGCACAAGCACGTTCAATCCTCGACTGCTGAAACCGACTAAATGATGCTGGGATGGTCAGAATAACATTTCTTATCGGTCTTTTCAGCTGGATTTCGACCATAGCCCTGAGATCAACCAAGAATATAGCCAGGACTTCTTCGGGAGTGGTGGATCTCCAAGCATTATTCACCAAAGCTGCAATGAACGGCCGAACACCAATGTCCAAAGTTTGAACCAGAAATGGGAGACTCTTACACGATTGAACAACCGGGTCAGTATCAACCCTCCCAATCAACCGCTTCATGTTAAAGATCGCTGCACCGGTCAACATTTCATGCTCGTGGGAGAGCTGGTTGCTCACTCCGCCAGCTGGAGTTTCATCCTTGAAAGTAACATAGGATCGCATGAGCTTCTGGTTTCTAATGTTCCGAACCAGCTCCACCTCGTTACCATTCCAAATAGCAACGCTGCACTGCGAGGTCCCGATATCAACCCCAATAGCAATTTCCGGGAATGCGGATGACGATTTCTCCTCACCGATGGTCTCGCTATCAGATGCAACAGTGTACTGTGGCTCAGCCATACTGCATATAGAGAAACCCGAGGTCAGCGAGACAATTGCTTCTTATCAACGTCGAACTAGAGATACTCGACATAAGGCTTACAAAGACTTCCTATTACAAGCATATTCAAGGCTTGTCTACCAACCAGACACTCCTTATAAACGAGTGCTTCACAACTTCTGCACAAGACAGGGTCAAACGTACCGATCTTTTTCGGATAATAGCAACACAACCGAGCGAAAGAATTCGAGACCATGAACAGGGAAATAAAAATGCAAAAGCAGCAAATACAAGTTTTTTTTTCTTTCAGCTCAGCTCAGCTCAGCTCCAACAAAGATTGATCATACTTCCAATTGATCCAAATCCAACCATACACGACAATAATTCTGCCTAAAATCACTAAATTTCCAACAAATAACTATCACAGCCACAACCGGACCAAATTTTCAAATGGGGTTCACTTCAACTCCAATAAAGTCTCTAACTTTACAATAACCAGAAGATTAATTCGCATGAAAAAAACACAAGGAGACAACAGAAGTGAAAGAAAAACGTACCAGGAATATTATATATAAAAAAAAGGTAACATGCAAAATTTCTTACCTGTGCGAAGGCTTTGGAGAGGTTTTAGTGTTGTGGAGAAACTACTAGAGAGCCCAAGAGTGTGTTCTTTGGTGTGGTCTCTCTCTCTCTCTCTCTCTCTCTCTCTCTCTCTCTGTGTGCTAATAAGTAATAATAATTTGCTTCCTCCTTTATTAAGTAGAGTCGAGAAGGTGGTGGAGCGGGTGACAAGTCGTCGGCTTTTCTAGAGCTTCCTGGACTTTCTAGGAGGAGGGATTCTATTTCTGGATCTCCCTGTTTCGGTGCAACAATTTCCTCAGGTTTTCTCGAAAAATAAAAATAAGACTGGAAATCGACAGAGATTCCATGCGAAAAAAAAAGAAAAAAAAGAGTACTTTGAAAAAACTACTAAATTCAGGTGACTAATGTATTTTGTAAATTTAAATACCTTCCCAGCTGCCAATTCAGTTAATTTAAACAGTAATAACTAAGAAGTTTAATTCTCCTAGGAAAATTTTAATTTCTAAGTGTTAAGACTTGAGAGTAAAAAGGAAATCAGAGAATCAATTACTTCCTAATTAGCCAAGAATATAAATACCAAAAATCGTAAAAAATTTACTCTTGGCTTGACGGTTCCAATCAGTATTAGAAGCCCAATTTTTTCTGGTTGATTTGGATTTGGCACTCGGCCTGTCACTTTAACCTACACATTAAGATCCAAACCCCCTTTGCATACTGGGCCACTAGAAATTAAAAACTTGGTTTAAATTACCTTCCGGCCCGTAATAATTAATAGTATCTTTATTTTAATCTTTACTGTTCTTAATAACATATTTACGTCATCAACTTTGCTAAAATATAATTCTCGGATTCTTAGTACTAGAATAAAAGAATTTTTTTGGCAAAATAACACTAAATGTTACGAACATAAGAGTTGTATTTTAGCAAATTTAGAAGACAAAAATACAGTATGGAATAAAATAGAAAGATTGTTTAATACTGATGACCCGAAGATAATTTGTGCTTATAACTTTTCTTTCCTTCCGATATTTCTCTAGCGGTTCGCCACATTTTTTGTCTCCCGATCTCGTCTGTCTTTTGTTAATACCCGCTGCTTTTGGCTTGGGTTCTCCAAATTTCAGACTCAATACCAAAAACAAAATTGGAAATAAAAATTACATTGTACATACGATGAAAAGTTGTTTCAACGAGGATGGTCCTTTTCTGCTTTATAAGTGTGAAAATTTTATAAATTTAATGTCTTAAAAGTTTGGAATGTATATTTTAACATAATATTATAGTCAGTTAATCTTGTGATCCATTGTTATCATCTTTGAAAAATGATACACAAAGCATCTAGTTATAATTCAGGAAGCAAAAACAATGCAAATTGCTTGCCGTCTAATTTTAATACCATGAAGTAAGAGGCAACATAAATCCTCTTCTCTAGGCTTCAAAACCGGAAAATAAAACCCACACCTAAAAAACATGTAGAATAGTCGTAAAAAGAGTATTACAAAATTGAAATTATACTGCATTTCCGTACGGCTAGACTATTTGTTGAACCATGTTTAGTACATGACATAACTACCAAAAATTCTTGCAAGCTACAGTTTTTTAGTATAAATGGCCAATCAAGAAGAAAAAAAAAAGACAGATGAGCTAAGGACTTGATCAGCAACTTCTCAAATTAATCTCCTCGGGAGGGAGAGAGAACCGCTGTGGTCTTATAATCAGACATTCTTACTTACAGAGGTAATCAGCCGACCTTTCTTACATATAAAAAATCAATTCAATTCCTTTGTGTAGTAATTTTGTGAATCAAGCACACCATCGACTAATTTAGATTTAAAACAGATAATGTTGCTATTGTAATCTGCTGAAACTGGTTAAACTTCATCACTAGTTTGTTGATATTTTTAAGATTATGCATGATAGATTTTCCATCTTGTAGAGATAACGGTTATTTCATGCAATTAGTAAGTTTGAGTGAATTTTCAGTACGAGTTCCTAACTTTGCCATCATAATTTTTTTTTAAAGGACAATATATTTTCTGAAGTTAGGTTATAATTCTTGAAATAAAACATGTAGGCATGGGATAGCTGGTACTCCGTAGAAGAAACCACCACAAACACCCGCCGCCCACAACCCAAAAAGAAAAACTATGCCATAAAAATAGTAAACTTTATTTGGTCGAGCATGTCGCATATGGTTGGTTGACAATATATTAATGTCTGTTATTAATAGTCGAATATTACGAATGTCAGACCCAAAAAAAAATGCGGACTACTTCCGAGTCTAAACAACGCACAATCCCCACGTGACTTGTTATATTGTTTTAGCTGGTTTTAGTGGCTCGGTTTGTTTGGAAAATCGGGTTTAGGTTTACCCGCTTATAAGTTATAATTGACAATCATGCGCCGTGCCTTTACCAAAATAATTTTGAAGTAAATTGTTAACTATCTCATTGGGTTATATTTTACCACGATTTTAACAAAACCCGTAATTACAACCTCGTATTAGTTACAATGCACATATGTACAAGGTTATAAACACCACAGGGATGATGGATTACACTCCCTGGACTAATAACCTAAGCAGTTAGGTATGTCTTACAATATCGGGAATTTCTTCCTACAAAAGTGTATGAAGATTTTACGGAAGTCAAAAATTACATTTTTTTGGTATAAATAACTAATCTTTTTTAAAGACATTAAATTACCTTAGAGAGTCTAACCATGCCTAACTAAATTATCAATTTTTTTTTATCTTTGTCACACTTTGGTGTCCAATTTAAATTTGTGTTAATCGAGTTGATGACACAATATCATGCCAAAAATTTAACTTCCTATATATATGTGAATTTGTATATATGTGTGTGTCTATGTTACATATTGTCTACAAGTAGCATATACCAATCGACTAATTCTGACTAGAATAAGAATTACTTGATGATCAGGACCACAAATACTAGGTTGATCTTTCCTTCCAGGAAAGAGCTGGTGGCGAGTCTTTGGGAATTCATGAAGAGGTTGTGGCCGTGGCAAGTAGAGAACGAAGACAAGAAAATGAGAGGAAAGTCCATTTCCGGGAAAACGATTTTGCTTCTTTGTTGCGCTTGCTTCTTAACAGGATCTCTGTTTAGTGGCCGGACATGGCCACATCCCACTTCCCAAGCCGGCAGCGATCAGCACCAACTTTCGGCATTTCCTCGTCACTCTATCAAGCTTCAGGAACTGAAGCAAGATTTCGACCCCAAGCGCGTAAGTGCGGTTATCGATAGTACTCTTTCCTAAGTGCAGTTATTTCTATATCTAGATTTTAACGAGGACAACGACGACAACAACAAGTTCTTATTCCGACGTATTATTAATACTTCTAAAAATATAGCATTTTGGTCGAAACTACATAGTATTTGGTATTGATACTATACATCTCACTTCGATTAGAAATTGGTCGAGGGAGGATCAGGAGACGTCCTAGGAGAAGTTCAAAGAACGCGTGAAGCCGTCAAGTAAGGAGAAACCATTATTCATTTTTTTCAATTTTCTTCTCCGAGTTTTTTTTTTCCATCAACAATGTTAAACATTCACAGGTCACTTGAGAAAACGATTTCCACATTGGAAGCTGGATTATTACCGGGAAGTATTAGTGGAAAGTCAAAGAATCGGACACTACTAAAGAAGGCTTTCGTGGTGGTCGGGATTAATACGGCGTTTAGCAGCAGAAAACGCCGAGACTCTCTCAGGGATACTTGGATGCCCACCGGTAATTTACTAACAATGTGGTAATATTTACATATTGTTTGAAGCTCGGACTCGAATAATGCAATTTGCATGGGAAAATATTGCAGGGGAGGAGCTGAAGAAGTTGGAGAGGGAGAAAGGGGTAGTGATCCGTTTTGTTATAGGGCACAGCGCCACGCCGGGTGGCAGCGCACTCGACAAGGCGCTCGACGCTGAGGACGCGGAGCACCACGACTTCCTCAGGCTCAACCACGTCGAGGGCTACCACGAGCTCTCGACCAAGACCAGGATGTACATATCCACCGCTGTCTCTATTTGGGACGCCGAGTTCTACATCAAGGTCGATGACGATGTTCACCTCAATTTAGGTAAAGTTAAGTTTTGCTATGCTTTGGTGAAGCGTGATCTGATCTGACTCGAACTTGAATTTACGTTAGTTGGTTGGTTGCTATGGCAGGTTCTTTGGTGAGCACACTTGCAAGATACCGGCACAAACCTAGGATCTACATCGGATGCATGAAGTCTGGACCGGTCCTCTCCAAAAAGTAAGTTGGTCGTCCACTTCTAGTTTTCTACTACTATATATATATAATCCAATAGGTTTTTTTTTTAAATTTCAATCTCGTACAAAAATATTAATTGAACAATTCACTTTCGTCCAATTTTTAGGGGGCTGAAGTATCACGAGCCAGAGTTTTGGAAGTTCGGGGAAGAAGGGAACGAGTATTTTCGGCATGCCACCGGACAACTTTATGCAATTTCGAAGGACCTTGCGGACTATGTTTCCGTCAATTCGTGAGTAAACTATTACCCAAAATAATTTTATTATTGTCTTATTTGATTTTTGTTGATGCGTGACATTAATTTATTGGGTGCGCGTACAAATTACCACGATCGATATTTTGCAGGCCAATTTTGCATAGGTACGCCAACGAGGACGTATCGTTAGGCTCGTGGCTGATTGGCTTAGATGTTGAACACGTAGACGAACACTCTATGTGTTGTGGGACACCTCCGGGTACTATAGAATAATCTTATGCTGACTATATATTAGCACGAATTCTAAATTAAAAATTAATCGGGTTTATTGAATTAATATTTGACGTGGCAGATTGTGAGTGGAAGGCAAAGTCGGGGAATGTATGCGTGGGATCATTCGATTGGAAGTGCAGTGGAATATGCAAGTCTGTGGAGAAGATGAAAGAAATCCACAACACGTGTGGGGAGGAGGAAGGAGCTGTTTGGCACGTTGACCTTTAAGATTATGTACGCAATAAATCGAGGACAATAAAACTTTCTAATTTTGGCCTTTTGTTTTATTATTATCCAGCCTATCACATCACATGTACCGTCGAATTCAAATTTTATAATTTTATTGGTTATGATTGGAATATCGATTTCTTTTACAAAGAGCTTTACCATAAAAATAAGATATCAGAAAATTATAAAAATAAATTAGATGATTTGAAACATGATGCTAGATAGGTCATAAGATAAAGATGTAATGCCAAATTAATTCTCGAGCTTTGGTGACCTAGTGGCCTTGGTTGATCCAAATCAGACTAACATAATACATGCGATTTTCGAAAATCTGTCATGGTTTGAAAATATTTTAATAGTTATCAACAAATATTTAAATTAATTTACAAATAAAATAAATTATTAAATATAGAGTTCGAGTCTTCCATAACACAATAATATCAAAACCAAAGGAAAAATATTTTACCAGCCAAAACAAATTAGGGGTAAGATTCTCATATTATATGTCTAATTGCGTTCCAGTACCATTAGACAGTTCGTTAATTTTAATAAAATCGCAGTATTTGCAATTATAAAAATACGCAAAAAGACAACATTTGATTATAAACTTGAAATTACACAGAAAATAATAATATTGGTCCAGCGAGCACCCCAAATACAAACCCACCTCACAAATCGTAAGGTTGCTTCCCAGTGAACTTAACCTCGACGGGGTTAACATTCTTTCCGATAGACCTGAAGTTTTGACCAACCCCTTGGCGCCCAGGGTTGACTTTCTCCGGGTAGACCCCGTCCTTAGGGTGCAAGTACTGGACCTCCCCACTTGGGAACACCCTATAGAACTGGTACTTGATCTTGTACTTGGACCTGAGCCTTGTCCCTAGGGCAAGGCACTGTTCCTTCCTCGCTAGCTTCAGAAGGTTCGGACCCTGTCTCATGATGGCCGCGCCACCTGTCACCATCTCGAACACCTGTTCTTTTGGGGAATCCCACGTGATCACGTAGAATTCTTCCACTTGGGCCTTCCTTAGGAGCCCGCCGGTGCTGCCTCCGAAGATGGGTGACGGGGTTGTTGGGTCTAGCTCCGGCGGAGTGAAGCCCACCGGAGCCTCGGTGGTCTTTGCTGGGGCTGCGTCGGATGCTGCTCTAGTCCGGACGGCGCGGTTGGCCCGGACGGGGAGGATCGACGGCTGGAGCTTCCACTGGGTGGTGGTTGGTTTAGGGGTGGAGAGGGTGAAGAGGGAGGTCTGGGTCGTTGCCATCGCCATGGAAGAAGAAGAAGAAGAAGATAGGATAATACCTTTTTTTTAGGGTTGGACGTTGTTTTGGTGTTATGGTTTGTTGGATTTAGGTTTGGGTGGTGTGGGTTTAGGATAAGGTGGAGATATGTTTTGGTCCAATTGGAGCGTCTTATTTGATACGTACCCTTACCCATACATATCAGCTATTATCTTTATCTTTTCCAATTTTCCATGGTTTCAAGACCCCCTTCATTTAATAAAAATTGGGGAGATATATGATTAAATTATAATAATGATTGGTCAATTGTACTAAATACTTGTTATTAGTTATATCTTCATTTTTTTGTGGAAATTAGTTATCTTTATTTATTTCCTATAGAAAATCACTTTGATTGTCATAGATTAATTAAGTCTTCCAACTTCAAAAACATTTGTTAAAAAAATTGTATGTAATTCAAATATCATATAAGAGTCTTAGGTTTTTTTTGAAATGGAGGGGCGAAATCTCCTATATATTAATGAAAATGACCAATAACAAACCTATTTAGTATAATGCTCCTTTTGTAAGGTTGTGACCGTCGGCCTCGTCAAATCTTTTCATAGTAAATCACATGGGAAAAAGTTTGTAGAAGGGGAAGAGTAACTTGGGAGGGAAAATATTTCATTGACGTTTGATGTATTGCAATATCTGACCTTGCACTATCATCTTAAACAATAAATCATGGAAAAGCAACATCGCCAATATCCTCTAACATTATGATCCTAGCAAGAATTGGAGGATCATGAAGCGTGTATAGGCCGAGAGACTTCGAGAAGCCTAAATTAGCTAAGTAGTCAGCACAACTATTAACTTCACGGTAAACATGTACGACTTTAACCACCCACTCTCCCTAAAATTCTCGATATATCTTTGTCAAAATGGGATTTTGTGCGTGCTGGAGTGGATGGTGGGCTTGCAGGCCGAGTGACTTTTGGTGTAAACTTTATATGAGGAGTGATCTACAGTCTACTTACCAAAATAAACATATTTCCTCCTTGCCCGAAAAGGATATATACAAATATCTCGAGAGGCCCACTGGCCCAGTACACAAGTGCAATTTGTTAAAACTTCTCTCGTTCACACGTCGCGATTTGGAATTATGAATTAATGTTACGCCCTGAACTGATTAATTCGTACGTTCGTTTCTTCTCTTTTTTATCACCTCATAGTTCGTTTGACACAAAGTGTTTTTTGCAAAAGAAAGACATAAAAAATAGAGTAAAGAGTCAACCACATTATATTTATCGGTTACTTTAAATCATTCTTTCCTTATCTATCTGAATATATGATTTCCAGAGTTCCATCGGTCTCCTGAACTAATCAAAATGTCGAAACAACATTTAATAAATACAAAATTATTTTCCATTTGTTAAAATGTTATATGATAATGTTCAATATTATACATAAATAGACGGCTCCGGGTTCAGGAGTTGTTGCTACGAGTGTAGAGTTTGGGATCTCTCTTTTTTTTTTGGAAGGTAATATTATTGTCTTTAATACTTAATAGTCACACGGCCCACGGGCCTTATAACCAAGACGACTGCCGAAGAGTATAAACTAAAAACCGAAAAAAGTGGTGTCGCTGGCAGCATCTAAAATTACATGGGCCTTGAATTCAGAACCCGACCCTATTATGAGCCTAATAATCAAAGCCCATGACCGTTTCTTCGTTCTCCTCTGCAAGTTCGTTTTCCTAAAATTAAAATACATTAAGGGTGATTTTTTTTAAAAAAATTTGTAGTGATACTGATTTGCCGTGATATTAATTTGCCATAAAATTTTTGTAGTCTACATCAATCTCTTATTTGCCCTAACCTAAACATCAAGTATTAGATTGAGAGAATTTTATTATTATTAAAAAATATACAATTTGAATCGGTTAGTTGATCCAACACATTTTCACAAGAGGAATACCATTTATTAAAACATAACATTTAGTGGAGTGGAAGGATACATAACAGAAGGGGGAAGGGTTTTTTTTATGCACAATTGCACATGGTCAAGCGTATGCTCCTAAATTATTAACGACGTTCTTTATTCTTACTGTGGCAGGCTAAAATGGATAAATAATGTACAGTGCCCATTTGTCGTTAGAGATAAATCGTTCCAAATATATCTCTCCCGTTTATTTTATCCAATAATATATCATGTTATTATAAAACAGAAAAATCCATTTTGAATAAACTTAATTTCCAAGGCAGAATTATATCTTCCCACGACAGACGGCGCATCTGGAATGGCATTTTAAGCAGAAGGTTATTTTATTTTGTAATGTAAACAAAAAGGACAGCATCTCGCAGTTGGTACTTCTTTTAGGGTGGTCATGCCTAGGAAATCACTAGACTGCCAATGATAATTACAAGATTTTTAAAAAAGGCTTAACATGTAATGGTCATCATCGCTTCCGACAAGTCTTTAATTATTCATTAAATAATGCAAGCGACCAAAGGACATAGTCATTAGCATGTGCCTTGAACTAGTAAGTCTTTTCACTAAAAACAAAAGAACTAGTAAGTCTTTAAGCACGTTTAGTTTCAGGCAATACAGTGGTCAATGATTCATTTACCCTAAGTCACTTTTTCTGACGGGAATTCCCACGACAGGTAAAACTGTAACGAAGTTGCGGTTATTATCTTGTGGCACGAGGACTCTAACATCACCATATATAAATATGTACGTTTTCTTATATTCGAAATAAAAATTAACTTTAAAATTTATTACTAACGAGAACTTAAATCAACGTGCAAAAGTATAGTTCTAATTCAATATAAAAAAGTGTGTGTGATGACAAAAATTATTAAATATTGTTGAGATAATGTTATCGAAATTTAAACTTTAATTAGTGTTTTTGATAGGAGTACACATGAGATGTTAAAAGCAATGGAATTTAATTCTCAACCAGTCGATGACATAATATGGTTGTAACTAAGTGGAAAAAAATGCAGGACCTAGTTGCCGTGGATTGAGTACATACCCAAGAAATCATTTGATAAGTTACAAAATTTGGGTGAACCGTGGTGATATTTTTATTTAGCTATATTAGTATATTTTTATGGGGTAAATTACCCTCAGGTCCCTGTCTTTTGGTCAAATTTACGGTAGGGTCCCTCGATAATTTGAATTAGATATAAGGTCCTTATTTTTTGAATGAATATTGGTCTCGGGTCCCTAAAATGACTGAGAATGATGTCAGCAATTTTTTTTATCACTAAAATGACTAAAATACCCTTAGATAAAAAAATAAAAAAAAGACCTTCTTCAACCATTAGAACTTCTCAAAAAAACATCAACCTAAACCAACAATTTGGACCGGCCACTGCCCTTCCCTTCTCCCGACCAGCCATCGCCCTTCTCTTCTCAACCTAACCCTAATTTCTTCTTTCCCCATTTCCAACCTTTGAGGCACCATCACCAAAGGATCGAACACCATCACCAAAGGAAAGAAGCCACCACCGCCTCTTCTGCCACCCTTTTTCTTCTTCACCAATCCGCTGCCACCAACATTGTTCCCTTCCTCCTTGTCCTTCGGGGGCTGCGATAGCCAAACTCCTCCGCACATAACCAGCAATTAGGGTTTTCTTCATCTGCCAAATGAGGAAGGGGACATGGAGTTTTGGTAAAAGGAGGAACAAGACACACACGCTGTGTGTGAGGTGTGGTCGTCACAGCTTCCACCTTCAGAAGAGCAGGTGCTCCACTTGTGCATACCCAGTAACAAGGAAAACGAGTATCTGGTTGCGTCTGTATTGGTATCCTTCTGGTCTTAATTCCGGGAAGAAGAGTCGGCTCCGCCATTATCTTAGGGCCGTTAGAGGAGAAGATCTGCCGGGGAACTCACCTGATGGGTCAAGGCTAAGCTTTCTGTCTCCGAGGAGGAGAATGCTCTAGTTCCAGCGAGAGCATTCAAGAACATCGAAAGTCCCACGCCAATGTCGATGGATAGCCCCCAAACCCCTCTCGAATACCCGGGTTCCTCCGGTGAGAAGTAACCTTCCACGCTCAATAAGAGGAAATCCCCGATACGGGTTTCTCACCGATTAGCTCCACCGCAAGCAATTAGCTCCACCGATCTCGGACTTGAAAGCGATTGAAAGTGATTGAATTTGAATTGAAAGTAATTTTCTGGATTTGGCTTAAGGTTGAAGAAGGGTCTTTTTTATTTTTGGCTTAGGGGTATTTTGGTCAATTCTATGATAAAAAAATTGATGATGTCAGCTAGGGACCCGAGACCAAAATTCAATCAAAAAATAAGGACCTTATATCTAATTCAAATTATCCATGGACCATACCGTAAATTCGACCAAAAGACAGGGACCTGATGGTAATTTACCCTATTTTTATGTGATATTGACATTTTTTTGTATGATAATGATATGTGTATGTTCATATTTTTTTAGTTAACAACATTATTTTCTGCGTGCGATATCGATCTGTGAAATTTTTTTAACTTGGTCATGTGATTTTTGGATTTTTACAAAAAAAATTATGCGTATTCTTTAATTCGTAAATATATTAAAGAATATATTATTTAAAAAACTTCCAAAAAGTTAAATATCCAATTCAATAAAAAAATATATTATTTTAAAAAAAAAATTAAATATCAGGTTGTGACCAATAAATGAACTCGCCGAAATTCCCAAATAATTGCATCCAGCAAATCATACTATTCGTTGTTGACCAATGAACCAATCACAAAACTCGGGACCAAAAGAGTAGCCAAAGTAATGTCCCGGAAGAATCCCAGTTAATTGGCAAATTGGTTTTGACTAATTTTTTTTTCTGATAAAAGTTTTCATATTTTATAGGTAGATACAAGATTAATTATTGTAGATGTTATAAAAAAAGTATTAGTAAAATAATAGCTGGTTTCCAAAAGGTATAGAAACATGGACAGATACACTGTGACATATAAATAAATAGAATAAATAGCACATCGTACTATAAAATTAGCCGATTGGAAAAGTATGTCTCTGAGCTTTGAGATCCGAACAAATATTTTCTCTTGAATAGAACTTTGTCCTACTCTTATTTGTGTGCATTTAACATTTGTGAGATTGGATAATTTATTTCTGTGTATTTGAATCATACATTTAAATCTCATTTACTTGAAATATAATTGTCATAAAAACGAAATAAAGACACTATTTTTCTGGGTTTATAATCATTTTCTTGCATACAGATTTGATTAGGTAAGATGTTTAAAATAAAATATTATTACGCAATAAATATTTAGGAAAAATTATACTTAAGTGCCATGTAGTTTAACAATTTAAAAAAAATTAAGTGATTTTTTTCAAATCCAATGTCTGTGGTTTATTTTCTCAATCATTTAAAATCTCATGCATGTTTATTTAGTGTCCGACTATATGTCTATCTATGTGGATGCCATAATTTTCAAAATGACATCTCATATGCACATTTCATTTTCTTCAGGTGATGATGACATGGAAGCATATGATAAATGTCTAATTTAGTCTCAAATTTGGTTGGATAATCATAATTTTTTATTCGAGAACTTGATTCAAGTTATTTTATAAAGGTGAGACATATATATAAACTTTTATTTTATGACTTGATCTACTATTAACTTCAAACGTATTTTTGACAATCTTATATATCGATTTTGGAGAATTCATAAGCTAAAAAATTGTAGGTATATGTCTCACTTTCATAAAATAAATTAAATTAAGTTAAGTTAATCAAACTCTCGAAAAAAAATTGTGGTTATCCAATTGAATTTGAGACTAAACTACGTATTTGTCACGTAGCACGTCATCATAACTTCAACAAAATAGAATGTGCATGCTAGATATCATTTTGACAAACGAGGCATCCACGTGGATGGACATGTGATCGAACATCAATCGGAGTTGCCCGAGATTTTAAATATCTGAGAAAGTAAATTATAGTGACCGAATTTGTTAAAAACCTACACTATTTTTTTTTAAAAAAAATTACTAATCTTCAAAATATTTAAGTGTATCCTCTGATATAATTGTATTTAAAAAAGACATTATTTTAACCTAGAAGGCTAGAACGAGAGTCGAGAGAGAAGAAAACAATAAGAGCATCTTCAACCCCCCCCCCCCCCCCCCAAAAAAAAACACAAGATAAAACATAAGAGAGAGCTTATAAGTTTCAATTTGCTTCCCCTTTTAGATCTCCGAAATTCCTCCTCGTCTTTCCCCATTACCCATCCTCACCCAGCAACTTACAAGGAGCGTGTAATAATAAATACCCTATTTAAATCCCCAAAATTTTTATGTTTCTTCAATACATGGTTTCTCCCTAAATCGAAGAATATCCCAATTTTATTCTCACTGGATCCCAACCCAGTGGTTGATTTTGGTGGGTGTATAAACTATAAAGGGTTACTTCTGTTTTTTTATTTATTTATAATTAAGATGGGCTCTGGGAAAAGAGCCGGTTCTTCCGCCAGAAACATGGACTCGTCGATTGGAGGCAAGTTATTTACTTTTATTTATATATAGGTTCAGTCCTCTCTGTTTATTGTTTGAGCTTATATTAGTGCTTCTGGTTTCTGTTTCTTCGATTTGCAGCAAAAAAATAATAATTGGGTATTTGATTTGGTTGCCCAATTGGGATCTTGGCGATTGGTAGAAGGAATTGGTAATCTCTTGATATGGGAGGTCTTGATTTGTGGGATATGATAATGGGTCTGTGTAAAGTTTTGATCTTTGTTTGTAGTGTAGCTAGAGAGACTACGTTTCGAGTAGGAAGTTGAAATTCATGACATTCTGCTGCTACTTGGTTGCTGGTAGGTGATAATATATCTACCCGATGGCAAAATTAGGTTTTTTATATCAGTAGTCCAGAAGTTGGAAGCGACATGATCAGGGACCGACTTGGATGTGTGGTCCTAGGATCGAAATCGAATAGTGGAATGTCGACAGGTGTGGAAGTTTTAACTTTCTGGTGACAGACAATGTCATGGATTGCTTAATGGCGGAAGAGAACAAAAACAAGAACAAAATTAAACATTTAGTCTTAGATACACTGTGTACAGGCTATTTGTGTAAGTTTCTGATCATTGATGACCGATGTCCATCTAATAATGTTGTAAATGAAGAAGTAATGAGCTCAGGATTGAAATGGAATGGAAATTTCTATAGAATATTGTGTTTGTATTAAAGTGCTGACGTTCATGCAGGTCTCCACGAAAGCCATCAACGGGAACTAGAAAATTTGACCTTGATTGCTCAACCTTTCAAGACTTTGAAATATTTTGTTTTGGCTGTGGTGGACTACATTAGGAAGTTGGTACATTATCTCAGTTCTAAAGGTGGTTGGCTATTGCTCTTAAGCGCCGCCGTGGCAATAACTGTATTTTTGCTTGTGACCGTTGACGGTCCTCATGAAAAGGTACAGATACAAACACTTTTTTCATTTGATTCCATTTTTTCTTTTTCCTTTGGCCTGTGAAAGCACGACTTCTTTTGTCTCCTACTGATTAATTAATTCCTCGTACTGTGATATACATAACTCCTACGATGTTTCTCTGCAGCATCTTGAAGAGCTTTCCCATTATTTGCACTTTGGGTTGTGGTGGACTGCGCTTGGTGTTGCATCATCAATTGGTCTTGGTAAGTTAAATTGTTCTAGATATGGAAATCTGAATGTCAATATCAGTAACAGGATGTACAATTGAGTTGACTGCGGTACTGAAGAATCTTATGACAGTTGCCGTTTTGCTTAATCGATCTCCTCTGTTTGGAATAGGTTATGACTTATGTGTACTTCTTAGTCTTCCAGAGCATTGTATCTTTATCCTATCTTTGTTTTATCTGACTCTTAAATTCATTTCAGGCTCCGGCTTGCACACATTCGTCCTTTATCTCGGTCCCCATATCGCCTTCTTCACCATCAAAGCAATGCAGTGTGGTCGGGTTGATTTGAAAAGTGCACCTTATGACACAATTCAGTTGAAAAGAGGCCCTTCTTGGCTTGATAAAAGTTGCCGAGAATTTGGGGAGCCAGTATTTCCTCTATCACACAGCCTTAGGGTACCACTCGGCAGCATATTGCCACAGATCCAGCTGGAGGCTGTCCTCTGGGGTCTTGGAACTGCACTTGGTGAACTTCCTCCTTATTTTATCTCAAGGGCTGGTGAGTCCTTTGCACATGGATCTTTTATTCTTTGTAAATCCAATGTATTTGGCCCAACTTTCGTGCTAATAAAGCACTAACTTTTGATGGAGTCGAATTAGAGACTGGGGATACGGTCATATGGCGTAATGTTCTGACCTTTATTATGTTTGTGCTGAAGCACGCTTGTCTGGTGGCAAGTTGGATGCAATGGAAGAATTTGATACTTCCTCTGATGAAGATGGTGGTGATGGATTCATCTCTCGTCGTTTGACAACCACCAAACGCTGGCTTTTGTCTCAGTCTCAGCATCTGAATTTCTTCTCGATTTTACTGCTTGCTTCGGTTAGAGCTCTCTCACTCTTGTATTTAAAATAATCTGTTCACAATTTCTCCCTGAGCAAGTGTCTTGGACACTTTAAAGTTTAAAGTAATGTAATTCTTGTTTGAAGTTCCAATTGATTCATATTTGGTTATGGAAAAGTTTGTCTGATCGAAATATAGCTGTAATGAGTACTTGGATGTGAAATTTGTAAGACCAGCAGTGACATGCAGTAGAAAAATAGTTGTGGAAGATTTGAGCCTTATGTATACTTTCTACTGACGATTGCTTAATTGTGGTAATAGGTGCCGAACCCTCTATTTGACCTTGCCGGGATTATGTGTGGCCAATTGGGAATAGCTTTCTGGGAATTCTTCCTTGCAACATTGCTCGGGAAGGCAATCATCAAAACGCATATACAGGTACGTCTTTTGGAAAATACCTTCTGTTACAGTACTGTTATTCAATTGCTTATCATGGATAATTCTCCCGTGTCAAAATCTGAATATCATAGTTGGTTTAATGAGGGTGTCCAATGTTCTGTTTCCCTAATTTGATTGCTATTTTGCAGACAATTTTCATTATATCAGTCTGCAATAACCAGCTTCTCAATTGGATGGAAAACGAACTGATTTGGATGTTTAGCTTTATACCTGGTTTGGCTTCTGTCCTACCCAGCCTCATCACTAAACTCCATGCCTTGAGAGAAAAGTACATGTCACCAGAGGTTCCGGTTGCCGCAGCTACCGAGGTATTCGAAAACTCTCATCAGCCACTCCTAGCACTGTCTTGCAATTCTAATGGGATCTCTCATTAGCTGATTCGCTGAACTCTGGCAATTTGTATCATACAGGTCAAGAAATGGGATCTCTCGTTCTCCGCTGTCTGGAATACGGTCGTATCCCTCATGCTCTTGAACTTCTTTTTCAAGATTGTGAATGCCACGGCGCAAAGTTATCGGAAAAACGAGCTGGAGAAGGAGCTAGCTGCCACGGCAAGCAGCCCGATAGGTTCGACACATTTGGATTAGAAATCCGGCTAAACCACAGCCTTTGCTTTCCTTTTACCATTTGCCCCTTTCCTCTCTTCCCTGCCAAGTAGATTAAGAAATTTACAAGTGACATCAATTTCCCCTCCATGGTCACAAGAATCAGTTTTAGAGTCCTTAATAGAAAAAGATTGTATAGCAGCAGTAGGGAGGAGATCTGATCTGATGTCCCATTGTTTCGGCAGATTTTTGTCTGCCCATTGTTCTGTAACAACATTTGGGAGTGGATAACTTATTCTCACATTGTTCTTGAGTGAGAACAGTCTACTATTGATCAAATGGATGTACTCTTAGGATGTGTGGTCCGAACGGTGAGGAATTGAAGCTCTATGATATCAACGTCGAGTTGGTTTTTAATGAGGTAAGCGGTTGCAACTTTGAAATTTAATGAGGTAAGCGGTTGCAACTTTGAAAGAGAAGATTTGATACTGATCAATACTTCGATACTAATCAATACTTCAAGACGTTCTGGTCAAAAAAGGTAAAGAGAAACAAATATATTTAGGAGTACCAAATTATAAAATCTGTTAATTTACAGGTCAAGGGCAGCGAACTAGGCATTGATGACGTGTTAACTCTTTTTTTTAGGCTAGACTTGTAGTGTTTGAGTTTGACTATAAATTTGGTCATTTTCTGTAAATATAACAGCGGAGTCGTGCACTAATAAGGACGAGGACAAGGATAAAACAATGATTAATTTCAATCAAATACCAACCTGATATTAAATAGTGATTCCAAGTCAGCATATTTGTCTTCAGATGAGGGAAGTAGCTATTGATTATGCTTTGATTCCTAGTTAGGAATTTAATATTTGATAATGACTCGCCAAGCCCATTCTCATGATCCTTTTGAACACGCATGTATATCAGTCTTTATTAAACCAATTAATTTAAAATTGGAAAAATGTAAAAATTTCTGAAATATGATATAAAAAAAATCTGACAAATATTCTTATTAACTCGTAACCTAACGTAATCATCAACTGAAATTGCTTGCCGGTAACGCATATGCACGTCTTGCCAATAAACTAACGATAAACATTGGTATCGGCTAGTGTTAAGTGGGCCATTTGTTCCAAGCTATGTCTGAACTAATGCTAGTTGATGCGTTTGATCTTGTTCCACTATTAAACAATAACACGTCGCATATTCTATTATTCTATTGATTAAAATAATAAAATTGTTTAAATAACATCTAGAATTGGGCGATTTTGATTCATGAAGATTCGTCTTTTTTAAATTTATTCTCTCCATCTTTTGTATTTACATATTCATGTGTAGCTTCGCCCCTTGCCTCGAAATTTATGTATATAATATAGAGCCAAAATTTGCCCGACTGTTTCAGGGATTCGCCTCTTCATTATGTTATCATGGATAATTAGTAACAGAAGTACACAAAATTAGGGGTCATTAATATAATCGTAAAATACATGCAAGATAAAATGTTCGATGCACTGTTAAAATTAATGTAACATTCGCCAAATTAGGGCATATTTCGATCCAATATTTTTTGTATAATGGATGTGATTACCAATTTATACATGATAAATTGAAATTTTAGCTTGTACATCAATTTATGTTACTCTTTTTTAGAATGCATTAATTTATGTAACTCGGACCTATCTTCTTGTAAATTTATGTAGTTGAACATCTTAATAAAAGCATACCCAGCTCTTCAATATTTTTCTTTTTGTTTTTTTAGGCCTCCTCTAGAGTTTTTTTTTGGTCTTTTCCATACGAGCCAATAGAACAATTGGGCTATTTATGCCTCCAGAGTCCAGTGGCATTGTGGCATCATAGTAGTAGTTATCAGAACAATCTTTGAAGATGTTCCTTCAATTTTTTGTTGATAAGTAAAATTTTATAGGACCTCCAAAGAATTACACTAAGATAATTACAACTACTGTGAGGTAAGATAAAATCATATCTAAATAGGTTCCTTCCAATTTATGACGCATCGAAATAGTTACCGGCTTTTCAGGAATAATTTTAATAGTGAGTTTAGCAAAAATATGATGCTAGATGTATACTTGATTCCTAGCTACTAAAATATCATCCCTGGGTCGCTTTACAAGAAGTGAGGACATTGGGCATAACTTGTTAAAAAAATAATTTCAGTAGTTTTAAGTGTTCCGATAGAATCAGGTTGTATCAATCGTGGCCTGAGTAGAGTAGTGCCGTAGCAAACAAATATTTCGGATAGTTTAAGACGTTTAAAATTATATTTCGGATATTGATGACAAACAAAAAATATTTACACTCCGAAAAAAAATTGCAAAAATAGTGTGAGCATGTATTTACCAAAAACAGAAAGAAAGCGCAGAGCATACACAAGTTAGTTGAGAGACAATAATTTGTTTTAGATACACTTGAGAGACTAATATAGAAGTCAGAGAATTGCACCCTAAATTATGTAAAGATTTTTAGGAGGAGGAGACACAAATCTACCCACCCATCCCCAGCTTATATTATTTGGAATTAAGTATCCACGGCCCAACAAAGATATCTCAATTCATATCTTCAACCCCCTCTCTTTCTCTGGTATATATTTAATATCAGATGGTTGAGAACCAAAGGACCCACACTGGAAAAAAAATAAGAATGTCTATTTTAAATTCACAATAATAATTTAGATACAGGGTTTCAACATCTTCAAGTCGGATATTAATAGCCCACCTGCTGGATTCAGACAATAGCGACGGCCGAAGTTGAATTCCAACAATATCTACTCAGACACATTACCTTTTTTTTTGCTTTCTGAAAAGGTTAATGGGGACATCACTTAAAAAGTGGGCGGACCATTTTTCCCATAATCGTGCTAAAATAATTGCAAATATTTAGATAAACGGATATTTTGAGATGAAAAAAACAATTCATCCAACCACTGTTACGTGGCCAGCTTAAGACCGTGCTCTTTGTATATACCACACCACCGCTCACTCTCTGTCAGAACTGGAACACCAAATGTGACAAACTAACAAGTACTGGTCCATTTTTCCAGCACCCACTTTTTTTGCTTTTAGCTATTTCTCTCTTTCTTTCCGCCTCTTGTTTGTTGGATGTTAGCTTACCAAAAATAAATCTTTTTAAAGTTTAGATCAACAGAAAGTAAGAGAGACCCAAAAGAGAAGTAGAGAGATCTATCTTCCACTAAAACCAAAAGAAAGAGGAAGCATAAATAACCTCTTTCTTTTTTTTCTTTTCCCTAAACCATCTTTCCTACAACTACAAACTGCAAAATATCAACTTTGATCCACAACTTTTTCCTCCCACTACATACTTGTCCAGCCCATTTTTTTCTCATGCCAGCAAACCAATAAAATTAATTAGACCCAACCCTAATGCCTAGGAACCTGTCAGCTTATTAACAAGTGTACAGAGTTCAATACAAATTTCACATGGAAAAGCAAGTCCTTGCGGCAAAACTTGTTCAACCCCGCCACTTCAGTATCCACACTCCAAAATTGTGGTTGTGGGCACCCATCGCTCCCCGTTTCTCCGCCCCTCCCATCCTCCCGGGCCGCCGCAAGGGGTTCAAAACGTAGGCAGGTCGCTGCCTGGCTTGTGAGATGTAGGCCTCTTCAACATGTAAGCGCAATGGAGAACTTCTAATCACCGGTGGGTTGCTTCTGATCCGATTGCTTCACCTGAACCGCAGCCGGAACCGCGTGTACGTAAGGAAACCCTTGATTTACAAGCTGATGTGGCTTCCCGGATGACTGAGCGGCGGCAAACTGAACATATGCCGAGGCACCGCCTTTCATATTGCTTGCGGCAGCTGCCTTCGCAGGATCAGTGGTCGTACTGACCGGAGGGCACAATGTCAACATCCCAGTCGATGAAGTTGCCAGTGGTCCTTGTGATTGTGGCGGTGGCTGCTGCTGCTCGTTGCGATGTCTCTGGAGATAAAACCCGCTTGCAGCTGAGGGATTGTTGGTAGAACCTGCCACATGAGGAGCTTGAGATTGCATGTAGGCACCAGCAGCATACATCATCTGGGACTGGGAGTGTGCAAACTTTGACAGCTGCTGCTGCTGTTGCTGGGTAAGCTGATGAGGCTTCGAAGCAGAACTCGGGGTAGAAGCACCGGAGTTTGGATGGCCAAGAATCGACGGGGCATTTCTCCCGCCAACTGGTGACGACTTTTGAGCAGGTATTGGGCCGGAGTTCTTCACCTGCTGTGATGGAGTAGGATCTTGCCCAACTTTATTACTTGTGGAAGTGGAAGTCGTCCTCGGGCTTCCGCCAGCACTCTTTGACATTGAAGTTGTGGGAGAACCAACCACCATCGGAGAAGATGGAGATTGGTTGCTGCTTGGATTTGATTGCCCTTGAGGTGCGCTCGTCGGTTTGGTGCTGGCACCAAAAGAAATTTGGGTGTGACTTTGATGGGCTCGGTTTTGCTGTTGGGGTAGGTTCTTGAGTGCTGATGAATTTGACGCAAGAGAGGAAGGAGAAGGGACCTGAGAGATAGTTGTCCTCACAGAGTTCTTCCACTGAGGAGACTGAACAGGACTACCACTGTTCTGCACAATACTTTGTGGGAAGCCAGACAGAGCACTCGGGAACTTGGCAGCTACAGAGGACGGGGAAGAAGAAGCATGATCCGGATAAGCATTTCCATTCGCTGGGTTTTTACTCCGTGCAGAAGCAGAGGTTGAAACTGTAAACTGCTGGTGCTGTTGAGCCCGCTGGAACATTTGCTGTTGTTGAGCCCGCTGCAGTTGCTGCTGCACACCTGGAGCGTTTACATTGCTAACTGTTTGTTGAACAACAGAGCCCGACAGACGGCCTGGAGCAGAACCAAGATTAAGGTTCCTTGCCGAGCTGTCAATCACATGGTTACCAGCCCCAGCCATGGATGAAACAGATGCATTGGTCAGATCTGGCCGCGCAAAGGCAATTGATTGCCCTGCATTTGCCGGAACCTTTCCACCTACCATTGCCTTTCTATCTTCTTCGGTGTTTGAAGAATCATTTCCTCCGGTCTTCCCTTCATCGGTAGCACGATAGCTTTGTTTGTGATGTTGGGCTTGGGCATTAGCTGCGGCCATGAAGTGAATGCTATGCCTTGCTGCCTCAGGGAGGCTTTGGAGAAGAGCTGGATTCTGCGCAATTGATGAAATATCAAATCCCTGGGCAGCTGCTGCCCCGTTCATTGAAGCAAAAGACATTGCAAATGACTGCGAAGGTAATGAATCAACGCCAGCCCTCGAGCTCTGCTGTTGCCCGTGCTGTTGCTTCTTATCACTAGGATTACCACTTACGCCACTGGCACCAGCCATTGCTGCTGGATTCATGAAAGCAAAGTTTGGTGGGTGTATGGGGACCATAAAGTTCTGACCATAAATACTGGTGTTTGCCCGAGAAGCAGCAGCAGGTGAAGGACTATCTTCACTTCCAGTTTCACCCTCATGTTGTCGAACTTGGTGAGGCACATTTGGATTCGGGGGCTGTTGCCGCTGTTGAAATTGCAAGGACTGTGATGACTGGTTCTTTGTGGCAGAATAACCCTGCAGATTAGGACCATTGCCATGCGACTTCTGTTGCTGGTTGAGCAACTGCTTCTGGGATGAAGAGGAACCAGAAGAGACTATCGGGTTTTGAGGACCCCGCTGACTTTGCTGCGGTAGGGAAGGAGGTGGTTGCTGCTGCTGCTGAAGCTGGGAGGGATGAAGCATCTGAGTTGGATAGAAAGATCCATTGAAAAAAGGCATCGCCTGCGGATGGGCTCCTCTGTAAGCTGGGTTTGTCCCCATGTGAGCGGGAATTGGGATAGGGTATGCCCCGTTCTGCAAAATCGCCAAGTAAGGAGTTTCACTTCCAGCCATATTGGGATAGGCGAAGTTCATGGCTGTGGCGCCCGCTACTGCTGTTGCAGCAGCAGCGACTGTTGACGAAGTAGAGGAACTTGATGACGAGGCTCCTCCAGCAGCAGGTTGAGTCTTGCCATTCCCAGGCCGAACAGAAGCCGCAGCAACTGCCTGCTGCTGACTTAATGGAAAGATGAAAGCAGGACCATGCTGCAAATTGGGTAAAGAAAAGGATGCCTTCATCAACCGAAACCAATGAGGTTCTGTAGATAATGAACTGTTTTTCAAAATCGGTAAAGATATACATACCAACATATTACTGGGGCCTCCTGGGGGTAGAGGAGGTTGTTGAACCAAAATCTGCTTTCTCTGTGCAGCATCCACAGTGGCAGCTGGAGAGCTCTTGTCCTTTCCCGGTGGACCTGGTAAGGCAGCAGTCCCCTGACCCTTGTCCTGAAGAGGGTTCACACCTCTACCAGTATGCAAATCCGCAGAGGGCAAAACATTCATCTTAGCTCCATATGGGGCTAAGCCAGAACCAGCAGCAGCTGGCCAGAATGGATTCATCCTTGATAATTGCTGATGGTAATGGATATTCCTTGCAATGTAGCAGTGGGTGGCGCACCGTTTTAGGCGCTGCGGGCTAGAGAGTAAATGTGGAGGCTGGATGAAAGAAAAACAGATCAGAACCAAAGGTTGGGAAAATAAATAAAAAATGGGTCTAAAATCATATATAACTCTACCATACCGGCATAGCAGCAGAAGGCAAAGCATTTCCTTCCATAGATACAACTCCCTGTAGAGGGGCCATATATCTGTGGTTCACACAAGTGTGAATAACGGAAAATAGTTAGAAAAATACCAACTTCATCTTAAAGCGATATATCATCATGAACCAGAGATAGGAAAAACATGGCCGTACCCCATGTGAGGAAGGGCACCTGGCCAGCCAGCCATGGACATGGGCAAATGCAAGGAAGTCGTTGGAGCTCCAACTGCTATTAAAACAAGAAAAGTAGAACACTGAATCAACGACCCAGGGAGGAAGGCTTGAAGGAGAAAAGACAAGACATCAACTGTAAGATAAAACAAAGAAAAACTTTAATACCAGATTTCTCAGAGCTGGGAGGCTGCTGCTGTTGCTGCTTCTGAACATTTTGTTGCGATTTGGTTCCATTTCCAGAAATACTTCCGCTGCCCCTTTCATTCTTCTCCAAGTCAAGCCGGAGATCGATGCTCCTCTCTTTGAGTAAACTTGGCTTCTGGGATTCCACTTCCCCTCCCGTCACTTTCACCCTTTTCTCATCACGTTCCAAGACAACATCTTCTTTCCCTCCAACCTTATCTTCATCTTTGTTGACCACTTGAGGCTTCTTCAGGTCCTGAAACAAGGGACGGTAAAAACATAAAAATTAAAAGCCCGTGTGAAGTTTTTTTTTTTTGAGGGAAGGAGGCTTTAAGCCATTGTATTAATTAAGTAATAACCATTACAATGGAAGAAAGCCAAACAAGTACAGGAAAGATAAAAACATGAAAGGAAAAACAACGACAAAAGGAAGCATAGCATGGTATCTCCGTAGACATCGTGGAAGAGGAAGTGAACGTGGAAGCGTTCACGGGAGCGAGAGAATAGCTGACCCAAATGGCAGCTTGAATAGGTGCCTCCGAGGAGGCCTTCGTTATACCCCCGGTATAGCCGAAGAAGTGGTATAGAACAGTCACCAAGTGCAAGCGAGCCACGAGCCTAAAGAAGATAACAGCTAACAACCGGATAAAGCATAGAGCTGAAAACATGAATGAAAGCATGAACGAAATAAACGGAAAGTAGGATCGGAGGGGATGTCCATATAGACAAACCCCTCCGATCATCCACCGGGTTGTACTCTGACTGGCCGACTGAAGGGCCAGCTTCGGGGAGAGTCGCGGAGGCGAAACTTGAAAGCTTTAGGGCTGTGTTGAGGGCTGTCGCGGGTTTCGGAGGACGACTCCGGTAGGGGAGAGCTCCTGCGGTCTGAGGTCTGAGGGAGGTGAAGCCTGTGGTGCTCGGAAGGCTGCGGACTCGAGGACTAAGAAGGGTGGAGGACCGAGGCCGGAGGTGCTCGAAAGGACGACCGGTCTAAGATGGGCGGCCGGCTGAGCTGGGCTTGACCGGAGAACTACCGACGACGGGGCCTGCTGTAGAAGAGGCAAAAGGTGGGTTGGAAGAGCTCGGACACCGTGTTAGGAGGGGGAGGAAGCGGATGACCTAGGAGAGTGAAGAGCTTGGTCGCCGGAAGATGCGGGACGGGCGGACGGCAAGGTGAACAACGTCGGAGGAGAGGGGATCTAGAGGTGGTGGCGCGACGAGGTGGGCGGCCGGATCTGGAGGTGGTGGGTGGCCGGATCTGGAAGTGGTGGGTGGCCGGATCTGGGGGTGGTGGTAGATGGGGAAGGATGGTGGTGATGGTAGTTAGATCTAAGCAAAAGATAAAAGGGATTAAACCCTAGGAGCTCTCTTTGGAAGAGAGAGAAGGTGCTCTCCGTTGGACGGGAGATTGGAACCACTTTTGTACAGTATTTACTTGGTGGTACAGATTGAAAGCGAGGCAGGCCCACTCACCGTTTGCACATTATTGACCGTAGGCTTGGGACCTACCGCCACAAAATCAATCTCACTGTCCCTTTCGGGTGATGATCTCACTGGAGGAGGAGCCTGAAAACCCAGATAAGGTAAAAAATAATTAATTAATAAAATGGCCAAGGAAATAAAACATAATTCGTCTAGAAAACTTTAAAGAGGAGAGATTTCCCAGGAGGGTAAAAATAATATTTTTCCTTGAAAAAGCAACAGAAAATTATGGTCATGAGAAGCCAGAGACGAAAAAAATCACCATTAGATCTATTTCAAACTTCTCTCCTCGTTGCGTTTTAGCCTCAGAAACTGCAGAGCTCCTGGAAAATAACAAGAATATGAGAAAAAGGGGTAGATCGAAGAAGAATTAATTAACAAGACCAGAAACAAGAAACTTAAAAGCTTACGATTTTGAAGCCTTGGGAACCTCACGATCCAAATCCAACTTAAGAGCAGGATTTGGAGGCCGAGGCCCTTCTTTCTTCAGACCCATCACCATTTCTCTGGCTTCTGGTTCCTTGGTCAAAGTAATGTCCGAATCAGGTACCGGACGATTCTCCACGGGCTCCAGGAACGGCTCACTGGATGAGGGTTTTCCACCATTTTCCTGGGTTGCCATCCCATATTCCGGAGTCTTTTCCAATTTGGGAGAGCAAGTTTCCGCCTTAACCGATTGTTCTGTGTCAACCTTGGCAGTTGAAATTGGAACGGGACTACTTCGAACTGGAAAGCCTGTTGGGTTCTCTTCCTCATACTTAACAGGTCTCGGTCTCTTCCTCTTGGGAGCTGCAAAATTAAACACGAAGGTGTTGAGAAAGCCATCAAATAGAAAAATTATACATATTAAGAAGAGAGATCGTTTCATTAGCAATCCAATAACTCCGAAAAGAGGAAAACGGAGAAAAAAGAAGAAGGAAATGAGAACTGTTAAATAATATAATAAACCCAAAGAGAAAAATCCACAATTTCAGCTTTCAAGCGGAAGCTCAACCCAGGGCACCCACCAGTTGCAGATATGGGAGGAGCACCGGAGGCTGAGATCGAATTAGACTGAGTTGGCGCACCAGAAGCCGAAGGGGAGTTGGAAACAGGCGAAGAGACTCTCGATTTCGAGTCACCGGCCGGCTTGCCGTTGCTAGCTTCTCTCAAATCCAATCTCAGCGAGTCACTACCACCCACTTGTGAAGTCTCTGGCTTGGATGCCGATGCGGGGACTTGCGGCTGCCTCATCATCCCGTATAAAACCTCAGCGATCTCAATCTCTATCTCGTCCTGAGCCGACGAGGCCGACTTTCCCGATGATGACTTCGGCAGCCTCTGCTTCTGCCCGTTCGTCTTCTACAATCAGACGATAAGAGAAGACAGAAGAAGGTTTAAAACGGAGTTTTCGTGGCTCTAGCGAACCCTCAAAAGAGTACAAAACAAGGACAAACCAGCTTCTTTTTCGCTGAAGCATTAGACAACGAAGGAGAAACCGGCGCAGGCACCGGAGACGCCGCCGACGCAGAGGCCACGAGTCCAGAAGCGCCGGGACCACTCGATCTCCCCGGAGAAGTGGAAGTCTGCCGGTGAATATGATCGGAGCCGACTAGAGACCCGCCGCCGCCAGTCGACGCCCAGCTCTCTTGAGGCCTCTTAGTAGAAGCTGTGCAGAAAAAAGGTGAAAACACACGTCAGCAACCAGAATCACAAAAAACCAGAGTAAATCTGGTCGGATAGAATTTTTCAAACCGTTAAATCTCATCCACCTCTCTACCTGACCGAGCTTTCCTAGGCACGGACACGCCAATAACCTCGTCGGATGCCCATGGCGGGGCAGCCGCCGGGGAGGCGGCCATCATCGGCGCCGGAGACGACCTGAACATCTTGCTCGGTCCAGATGCAGCAGTCGGCAGGCTCGCCGGAGGGTGGAACGGCTGAGGCGGTTGGGGAAAACTCTTCCGGTGGTTGAATCCGTGGTTGTGGTGGTTGGGAAACAGAGCCGCGGAAGAGGGAGTGAAGTGATTTTGCGTGCTGCTGTGCGGAGGTAGCCTCACAGAGCCGCCGCCTCCGTCGTCCTCCTCCTCGTCATCCAGACTGTCGTCGTCGGAGTCGTCGGCGAAGTTGTGACCGGCTCCGGCGTGGTGAACAATCAGTCTCTCACCTCGTCGCCGTTTAATCCGATCTCTCTCCCGGTCTCTTTCCCGATCCCGATCCTTCTTCCCGACCACCGCCCGATCCCTAAGCCTCCCAACCCCCGCCTCGTTAACCTCCACCTGGCCGTCGTCCTCTGGAAAAAAAAAACAATTTAACAAATCTTAGAAAAAAAAACCAAAACGACAGCGGTTAGGTGTTTAGATCTGTACGACACCAACCAGGGGAGTCTCTTAGGCTACTACTGGAACCGCCGCCGCCGCCAGTACGGTGTCGTCTACGGGACAGACCGTTAGAAGCTGCCATATTTACCCTTCTACCCTCCCTGCTCCGGTCCATCATCTATCTTCTTCAACCTCTCCGGCGTCGTTTCAGCTAAAACGGTATTGACCTTATCTCTCATCACCGGAACCCACAAAGCACATATCTCTCTCTCTCTCTCTCTCTCTCCAACTTCTCTCTCTCTCCTCTTCACTCTCCCCTTTTTTGTACTCTCGCGTCACTATATTTTTGTTTATATAAATGTTTGCAAATATTATATTGCCATATTTTCTTTTCTCGCACCAATACGCGATCCTGACCGTTGGATCGAGAGAGGACGAATCGGACGGCGGTAAGTGGATGGGCCAGCGGCTGGGGAGCCGACATGGCGAGATCTGGACCGTTTATTGGAATTTAAACTTTTTCCTGAGTGTATGACCCACGTGTCACCAACACTCGCCTCCCTTCCTTACACATCAAGTCATGTGTTGTGTATTGTTTATTTAAGGGGGGCCTGGATCGAATTAAATTATTGAATTTTCAATAAATGTTAGGATAGCACGTATTATTCTAGTTTAGCTAAAGACAGTAATATTAAATATCTATATTAATATTTTTTCAATTTTAAAATATTTATCTTTTTAATTTACCGAGTTGTTGTAAAAGGACAAGTTTAGGGATAAATATTTAATGAATGTGCATTTGTTAGTACTGTTGCCCACGAATCACGATCGAATAAAACAGAGAAAAGGGGGGATGGATGGGAGAGGAAAATATTATTAAAAATAAAAAAAATAGTATATGCCCTTGAAGTTCCCAAAGTGATGGCTTTACCGATGACCGGCTACAACCGGTTCCCAGTCGACACTTCTTGGTAAAAGCAACGTGACGATCACAAGGGGAATCTAGGCCATATATTTAAATTGGTCAATTTTATAAAAAATAATTTTCCATACAACTCAATCGTATAATTAAGTTTTTTTCTTTCGAAATATGAAATTGAACTCTACGATTTTCTGACAGCTAATATGCGGATTCGATGATGGATAAAATTAGTGGGGATTAATATTTTTTACCATTAGAATATACAAGACGCACAAAAAGGTAAGGGACAAGTGGTCCCCCCGCGATTAAAAGAGTTGAGTGGGTGCGATCTTTCCGCAACGGGGGCATGCGAACCGTCGGATCTAGATCTGACGTGGTGGGAGTATCATTTATGGAAGACACGGACCTTGAACTCGGTGCTCCTCCCCTCACCAGATTCCACCGAACAAATTGGTCCGAGCTGGCAACAATTGCCTTATTGATGACGTGTAATGGGTCCCACTATAGGCGTATTAAATATAAATATTATTTTAAAAAAAACAACAAGAAGGCGAAACCTACCCCACTGGCCCACTACCCGATAAAAAGAAACCTACCCTTCGGCAGGTCAAATTTAACCGCGCAGTTATTTTAAAAAGCAAAAGGGAAACCGTACCCACCAAATTGTGTCAATTTATTATACAGAAAAAGTTAGGAATATGATTTTTTTTTCCTTTTCCGTGTAGTTAGTAGCAATTAATACTGAACACGTCTTTTGTTTTGTCTGCCAATGTAGTTGATAACTTGATATGTTTAGTATTCAATTTTATTAAACTGATTAAATCATATTCAGTTGGTTTATTTTTTTAAAGATAAAAAATAAATATTATAAATACTTAGCTATTAATTTCTACTTATTTGGGAATACATATTTAGGGGCTGATTATACTGGTGAAAAAGGTAATTTCATATTAACAAATACAATTAATAGGGTAAATATGGCAATAGGGCTACAAATATGGGTGCGTATGTATAAAGATAGTGGAAGGATCTAAATGGTTAAATATTTAATGAAGTAAACAGAATCTATCTATGGATATATGCCATAATTGTCTAGATATTTACCGACTCTTACTGCCATTGGGAAATAGTAATTATAAACCCAAAAATAATATCCCGGTGAAAGTGAACTGTCCGACACAATTTCCCGCCTTCGACCTGCCGAGCGCGTCAAATGGGGCCCACAAGTTATCGTGGAATGGAACAACCGGGAAACGTAAAAAAGGCAAAGAGGGGGCCTTCCAGCGTGGCAACGTTGCTTTCCTGACCTAGACACGTGTTGGAGCCTCTCTTTTTTTCCTTAGTTCTCCTTTCTTGTTTTTCCGCCAAAAGGATATATATAAAAATTAGCACGAGTCATTAATAGTATTTTTGTTAAATTGTACCAATGATTTTTTTTCAAAAATTTTAAAATTATGGGACCAAATTAAAAATAATTTACACATATTGGTATCCCACAAAAAGTTTTCATTGTCACAGAAAATAAAAAAAATTACAAGAAAATAAACATGTCATAAGTTTTTTGCAAAAATTATAAGAACAAGAAAATATACATGTTATTATCGGAAAAAAAATGTTGTTACCACATAAAAAGGTGTTGAAAGCGCATAAAAATGTCGATAACACATAACAAATATCAACAGATTTACCCAAATTCCATATCATACAAGATTTGAATAGTTCACACTCAATGAGTTCTATTATAGATTAAAAGGACCAAACACTACCTCTTGCTTGGTAAAAATCTTTTTATATCTAAACATGAAAAGTTAGAGCCACCATATAATTCCACTTGTCCAATTAACCTTGACACCAAAAGTGAGCAAGTTTTTATTGCTCAATGTAAAATTTACTCTTTATTTATGTATTGATTGTAATTTTTTTTATAAGATATTGTAGATGACCCCTAATAAAATAATGGCACATGATAAGATCTGTTAAAAAATAAATCTTGTTAAAAAAATACTAACAACAGTATCATGTATATATAATTTTGTACTCAAATTAACAAATATAATTGATATTTCCATTTATGCCCATTTTAAGTTGTAAATTATAAATTTTGTTTGTCAATGTCATCGCAAGGGGAGTGAGCTTCTCTACTATGGATGGCTTTAATGTTTATTTTTCAGAAAGGATGTGTTGTGTAATCTGAACATGAGAAAAATATTAGGGTAAATTTCTATCACGTTCCTCTCTTTTGCTTAAATTACTATCTTCGTCTCTACTGTTTTAAAAAAGATGATGTGGACGAAACAGAGATGATGTGGAGCTCTCAAATAAAAACACTAAAGCAAAAAATATTGATGTGGACGAAAATTGAGTTAAAAAATATAAACTAAAATGTTGAAATTTTTTAATTAGAATCAAAATTACCATTGTGGATGTTCTAATGTAACAACTACTGCAATTAGCAAAATCGTTTAAATTGTAATTTAAATACAAAATATTTTAATCATTTTACGACACTGCTTTCGGCTGTCTGATCCCATCCCCAAAATACCCCTACCAGCGCTTGCCAAGTTTGCCTTCCTCCGGATAAAACAGAGAATATTCGGGAGACCATGTCCGCCACGTCAGAAAGCGGGCCCCATCCCATAAAAAATGTTAGCCGGTAAGAGAAGGGGAAGAAAAGTATTGTTAGGTTAAGTTTAGATAGATTGATATGAATCTTTAAACGATATTGAGATTTGACACTGCAAAAATTAACTTAATAATTCTTCAAAACGACATAATAATTGTTATTATTTTACTCAGTAATCGTTAATATGTGCATCTTTGGTCTTTTGAAAATTTGAGTTTAAATTATGAATATAAAACATATTATTAAAAATTCGTTGATTACTCAACACCGTTCTTAATTCTTGCCCTCACTATCTCAATATCTCGATAAGGTGCCACGTGGACAAATGCCTATCTACGTCATCACTGCCTCCGTGGCCACCGCGTGACCTTATATCTAACCCTAGCCGTCAATAATAGCTCCAAAATCATACCTCCCTTTTGGCCTCTTTTCATTAAAATACTTTAAAATTTTTGTTTCGTGCTCTCTTAGCTACTAAAAACGCATTAATTGGCCCCACTAATTAATGCTTAAAAAAATCGTTGTTTTTTTTTTT
>SOPF01027998.1:0-47362 GCA_012979155.1 Hypericum perforatum | reverse complement strand
TATCTATTTCGATCCTATACAACGAAATAATGTCAAAAACATGAACAACTTAAACAGCACCAATAGTTGGATTTACTCAAATTAGAAGCACCATTCCAAAACAAACCCCGAAGCAACTACAGGAATCCCTTTCATCCACCAAACTAACAGGCACAACAGCGAAACATTTCTTGGTGAAAATAACGAATAACAAAATCTTCAGGAGCCCTCTTCTCCTATTTTTCTCCCCAATGTTCATCTCTCATGGACTAATCCAGCCATAAGGCTGCCCTAGGACGACGTATAAGCATATACAATGGAACCCATTCCAACCTACCAGCCCAAATATGTCATGCTCGATGACAACAACCCCCAGAACCTGAGGCCCCCGCCGCAGCGGCGCAACGTCCCGAGGTACGACAAACCCCGTAGCTCCGGGTTCGGTTGCTGCTGCAGGTGCATCTGCTGCTGCTTCTGCTTCTGGATCATCCTCGTCGCGATCCTCGCCCTCTTCTCGATCCTCCTCTACACGTACCTGAACCCGTTGGCCCCCGAGTACAACGTCCAGAAGTTCCAGGTCACCAGGTTCGACGTCCAGCAGCAGGACCTGAGCCTGTACACGGAGTTCGTGGTCACGGTCAGGGCGTACAACCCGAACGAGCACATCTCAATGACGTACGGGGAAGGAAGCTCCGTGATCGTGTCGTACCAGGACTCGACCCTGTGCTCCGGGAAGCTGCCCGCGTACCACCAGCCTTACAAGAACACGACGATCACGGACGTGACCTTGACCGGGAAGAGCGAGTTCGGGTCCGGGTTGCAGCAGGCGCTAATGGAGAATAAGGACACAGGGAGGATCCCGCTGTTGGTGAGGGTGAGGGCGCCGGTGTCGGTGGTGGTTGGGGATGTCCCGTTGAGGGAAGTCGTGGTTTATGTCAATTGTTCCTTGGTTATCGATAACCTGGCGCCTCGTAAGCCCGTCAGGATTTTGTCAAGCTCCTATAGCTATGGCGTTGGGATTAATTAATTAATTAATTAATAGACCAACTTTTTCATTTCATCGTGCATGCTATATTTTTATATTCTTGCATTTCTCCGGATAACGAGAGTCAAGTATCATATAACACAAATCTTCTAATGGTTCAAATGGTTGAGCGTACGTAGGCTTTCTATAATCGGTCCTACAAGATTTTATTTTATTTTTTGCGTCGGCACCTAATGATAATTGGGCTTCGTGTCTGAATGAAGGCCCGAAGTGACGCCGTATCTTTTTTTTCCCTTTCAAGAACTAAAGCCCAAAATTCTTCAAGACGGGTAAAATTAAAATTGGAACCTGTACATTTTTTTATTTCCCGTCTCTCATATTTTTAGCTTGTTTGTTCCTTTTTCCAAATTATTGTCTTTCTAGATTTGAATATTTTCAAACCATCTTATAATAATATATTTTTTATACATAAAAATTATTTTCAAAATTTTCTTTAAAAAATTCAGATGCTTATTAGTTACATCAATCTGTTAGACAAAGAACTATGTGTAGCAATGTAAAACATTAAAAGAGAAACAAGTTTCCATCGTAAAAGCGGGCGGCGCATAACCGAAGGAAATTTTACTTTGGAAGAGAACCAATATAAAAGATTGGGAAACACGCGCAGAAGACGCATGATTAAAATAACATATAAAAAAGCAATCCTCTTCATATCCTTATCCATGTCAACAGTGAGAACGTTGGCTATTTATAAAGTGGGGTTAATAATAAAAGTCAAGAGTAGAGGAACATCTTCTATCCCAAAAAGTATATCCTTCTTCTCTGAGGATAAAATAAGATAAACATTTTCACAAAAAGAAAAATAAATAAGATAAACATTGATCATTCATTCCTTCTTATACAAGCTAATGATAATCTCAACAAATTTTCACTTGGCCTGCAAAGAATATCATGCGATGCAATTAATTTATTCTGATACTATTTACTCATATCATGTTAAAATATTATTAATTGATTCAGAATTTTATGATAATAACTACTCTAACAAATAAATCGCCATGGAAAGTGGTAATCTGAGACACCTATTCTCTCAGGAAAACTGAGATTAGAACCATCTTCCTTGTAATAAACCAATCGATGCATTGATTAGATTTGATTAATTATAAGAATGCAAGAAACAACAGAAAATGATCCAAACGAGTTCGGAGAGTTCAATGTTGGCAACACTAATCAGGAGCCGCCCATTGGTAAGTGGATGCTGACATTGGTAGTTTAAAGTTTAAACAATTAAATTTAACAAGGACATAAAAGACGACGTATGGTATCCAATAAGTTGATTAATTATACAATATCATGCCACCCAAGAATAAGTGCTTACACGATTACTTTCCATAAACATAATTAATAGGGGTCAGCGGCTGTTGTCATTCGTCTAGAGTATGATTAGGAATAACTAATAAAGATATTGCATTAGTATTACTATTGAGATCATCTCACATTAGTTAACATATGCGAAAATAATTAATTTATAAGCGTTGAAAATTTATCAACTCATTGTTTTAAAATTTTGAATTGAATATGGATATTGTTACATGATATCAAATTGTGTTGATCTCCTATTTATTATTGATATTAATTTGTATTGTACATGACATTAATTTGTATCGTGTCTGACGCTAGTTTGCTAGTACAATGATGTTGATTTTTATTATTTTAGGAAATTTTTAAAGGTTTTGACTTTTTAGAATTAGGATTTAGTAGACGAACCAAAGAGACGACAATAATGGATAGATAATGGTGTAACATAGACGTTAATAATGATGATGGCTATGGTAAGTGGACTGACTAAGGAAACGACAGTGGTGGGTGGATAATATTACAGAATGAACAAAGATGATGGTAAAAAAAGTGTGAATGTGTCAAAGGTGGTAGAGGGAGTGGCTAGTGACAATTATTGGTGATAATAATAAAGAAGAAAAAAGATGTAAGATTTATGAGAGAATTGTTTTCAAGATGAGAGAAAAAAAATCAAATTAAATATTTAAGTAATTTTATTTGCAGCGACTTTGTATTTTACCCGAATACTCTTATACCCATTTGGTACAATCTCCTTGATGACAAAAGAAAGCATTTACTTTCTCCTCGGACGTGACATTAACTTGTTTAAAAATCTGAGCTCCATTTTTTACACTTCCTCGCGTACGGGCTCTTTCTTATTATATTTGCAATTCTCTGTTCTTTTCATTCTAATCGAGAACGTTCCAACGATATTGAGAAGTATCCCAAAAGTAATTTTACGTATGCGTTATTTCGGAACACCGTATAAATAAAACAGATTGTCAATTGCTATAGTCATCTCATCATTAAGTTAAACTGATGTTTCTCTTCAAATATCAATCACCTAGAAGAATTGATAAAATATTTTACTTCAAATCACAAGAATGTGTAGAATTTCTTCGGGGAAAATATCTAGTCGTTGGCAATTATTTCAACTGGGCATACACGTTTTCGCGTGAACCCAATTAATATTGTGGTGATGGACCCGAAAGTTGGAAAACGAAATCAATAATTGGTTGACATACTCATCCCACCCATATTTGAATGTCAAAAGAATCGTCCAATGCCATAAACCTAAATGACACGTTCATGCACATTTTGCGCCCCTGAGAATGCGAGAGGACAGTGTGGTTGGTAATTGATTACTTCCTGAGAACGACTTCCGGGAATTGTCGCATTGTAACACAATGCCGACTTGATTGACTGTATGTAAATCGTGAACAAACTCTAAACTTTTTTTATTGGGATTTGAACCATATAATTTTTAGTTATTTACAATGTCATATGTTGTTGAAATACAAATTTTTTGACTTAACAATTTTGGTTAAATTGATTTAGTTTTCTTAGTGCATGTACTTTGAATACATATCTAATTAAGTAAATATATACTTAATTTGTAGATTTTTTAAAATCAAGTACTTGTACCAGTGCGAAAAAATTATTTTCAAATCAGATTTGACTTTGATTAATGATAAAATCTCATAAAATGTATTTTAATATCTGCGCTCATTCTAATTCAAAATAATTTTAATGAAAATAAATTTTAATTTACAGTTGAACGTAATTTTTTTAGGGAAAAGTTGGGACAAGATTCGGTCCTGGAAGTCATTTCCAGGACCGTCCTGGAACTGGTTTTCTTAGTATGTTCAACTGGTTTTGACAAAACCAGTTGAACATATTAAGAAAACCAGTTGAATATACTAAGAAAACCAGTTGAACATACTAAAAAAACCAGTTGAACATATAGAAAGAAACGAATTGAACATTTTGCTGGAAACCACTTGAACATTCATTTGGAAAAAATTGAACATACTAAGAAAACTACTTGAACATACTAAGAAAATCACTTGAACATTAACTGAAAAACCACTTGAACATACTAAGAAAACCACTTGAACATAGTAAAAAAACCACTTGAACATACTAACAAAACCACTTGAACATACTAGGCAAAAACCACTTAAACATACATCGAGAACCACTTGAACATACTAAGAAAACCACTTGAACATAATAAGAAAACCACTTGAACATTAACTTGCAAACCACTTGAACGTACCAATAAAACCATTTGAACATAATTTGTTAAACCACTTGAATATTCGATTAATTAATGGTCGATAATTAATGCTCAATAATTAATAGTAAGTAATTAATGGTAATTATGAGAATGGTTATTAATTAATTAGGTTCCCATATGCGCCTTCCTTTTCTCTTCCCCCACTTTCCTTTTCTCTTCTCCCGCCTCTCTTTTCTCTTTCCGGGACGTCCTGGATTCATTTAGCTATCCAGGACTGAATCCAGTTCCGGAAAAGTTAAAGTTACTTCTGTGGAAACTTTTTTTTAAGGTAACCTCGGGTACTCGGTTAAATCACAAGAGGAAAACAAATAGTAGCCTAGTGTGCGAAGCTAGAGAATCGGACATATTTCGAGATAGATATGGATTCTTCCACAACGCCGGATCAGTCGCCACGTGTCCTCAGTTTTGGTCACCAACTGCGAGCTTTCATTGTCTTGGTCAATAGAAAACTAATAGTAGGCGGCTTGATATTTTCGCTTAAAGCATTTTTTAAGACCCGGTTATTTTTGATGTGACGACCGGTCGGCTACGGATGGGAATGAACCATCGGTTTTCTTTTTCTTCTTCCAACAATCTGCCATTGTATCAATTTTTTTTAGGGAAATAAATAAATATATATGAGTAGTTGATATAAATGTACTGTATTATTCTACAAAAATTGTTTCTACGTTTTGTTATAATACTTGAATAATTTTGAAATTGCCAAATGCTCTTGCAGAATTGAAATTTCGGAGGTTTAGTGTGGTAATTATAATTTATTTTATAAATTACCTTGCGAATCTCGAAGTTATGATTTGACTGCTTCAACGAAAATATTCACAAGGTCCAGCACATAGGACATCTATTGTAACTAATCTATATGTCTATTTCACTTCGCAAAAACATATATATTTAGACACTATAGCAAAAATATTTAATTTATCAACTTAATTTTTTAATACAATAATGATCGTTATGATGGTATAATGGGTGGACCACCGACACGTGCCGATTCTCACCGACTTTCAAAGACGCACCAATATTGGGTTCACTTTCAAGGACAAGACTGTTTCAAAGAAGAAGTTTTAGTCTGATTTTATAACCTTTTGATTAGCGTGGGACCTGACGTATCTATTTTTGATATCTGATTGGATCCTTCCGCCGAAAGCTAAGACTCCAAATACACGTTAATAAGATGGACTTGCCATATCATTGAATATTATTTGAAAGAATTTTTTATAATAATTTTGGCTCATAAAAATTAAGATCAAGGTCTCTAGCGAATATTTTTTTTATAAATATACAGAAAATATCGAATAGCAGTAGATATTAACACATATCATAGTGATAAATTTTATCTGAATACAACCGCCAAAATGTATCGGAAGAAACAAAGACAACAAGCCCTAAAAGACCCCCAATATGTACCAAATATGGGTAACTTATTTTAGATGTAGGATGGGTATAATTGCTTGTTAGTTGATATTTTTTAGTTCCGAGTTAATCAATAAGATCTTTTTATTAGAATTGGTTGTTAATTTTTGAATCGACATTGTAGCATTATTGTAACAGCACATTAAGTTACCTTCGTTAATTTTAGCTTCATATTTTTATTATTATTGTGTCTACATTGTAAAATCTTATTATACCTAATGAAAGTTCTTAATGCCATATCCTTTAAGAAACACATCATCCTACTCCGCCGGAACCCCATTTGTTTTTCATTTGGTTATTATGAAAGACTCCTAATTAAATTTCAGGCATCACAAAACGGAGTCAACTACATTATATACATATACTAAATTTCAAGTACATTCCTCAAGTTACAGATAAGTATCTAAACCTTGATTTGTCAAATTATTTAGGAGAGGGCATCATACCCACACGAGCTCCCCTATCTGGCATTCATCCAAGTGTTCATGTTAGTTTTAGGTTAATTTTGATTTTTTCTTTAATATAGTTAACTATATATGATTATCAACTAATTAAAAAAATAAAATTAATTAATAAGTTACAATAAAAAAATTATATTAAAATAGGAACATATTTTATGATATATTTAAAAAATGTATTACAATAAATAAAGAGTACGTATGATCAATCAAATATTAGTATAAAATTACACAAATTTTTACATAATTATATAATTTTTGTCAATCAAATATTAGTTACGTATGTTTTTCTAATTACATAATTACATAGATCATATAAGTTTTTTCAAACAATAATTATAAAATTATATATTTTTAAATTAAATAATTATGTAAAATTATAAATTATGAAAATACAAAATTACATAAAATTAAGAAAAATATTTTTTCAAAAAATAACAGAAAAATAAATTTAAAAATTACATATCAACAAAAAATAAAAAGGGACTAATCGTCGGGAGCAACATAGACGGAGGGCGGAGACATCGCATCAAGGGCGATAGCATGAGATGCCCCTGTATAAGTATATGTGCCTAAGCTAATTACCAAAATTAATTAAAAAATTAATTAAATATTATGACTAAAATTAAAATTTTCACACTATGATATAGCCAATTTTGAACTATTGACATCTTACACATTTATATCTTCCTGTACCATTAAACTGCAAACATATTTGAGTAAAATTATAATCTTTCTTATAATTTTACCGTAAAATCTTTAAAGTCTAATTAAACTAAGAATCCGAGTCCATTTTAACATTAAAAAAGTGTGTGAGAAATCGCCGTTGCATATCGTTAAAGATTTACCTAGTGAAACTAACCTCGGTTATTTGATATTTTATTTTACATTAGTCAAAAAATTTGGATATCTTATGATTTTTGGTTTTTACATTTAAAAAGCACACATCCATTTATTTTCTTTTTCCAATATCCCCATTCATTGTTGTTGGCTCACGTGTTGAGCTAATACCGGAACGGAGGATATAACAGAAATTTAAAGAAATAAAACAATTAGAATATTAGTTAATTCAAGTAATAAAATATTCTGATTTCTTTTAAAAATTGATCTACGGAGATTTCAATAAAAAAATTCTTTAAATAATACTCATGCGAAGAAAAAAGATTTATTATTTAAATAATACTCATTTTGAATATAATAAAGGGGCAAAATTGGAGTGGAAGCAAAGAAATTGGGAGTGGCTAAGACAGAACCGCGTGGGGCCCATCCCCAACACAGAGCCAACCACGAGGCCGGAACATATTCTTCAAAGACTCTCTCTCTCTCTCTCTCTCTAGAAAATCTTTTCCTGCCATCTTATAAACCCCTCCCCTCCTCTTCCTCCAAGCACAAAGCACCTTCCCCAAAAAAAAAAAAAAAAAACAAAGCCACCCACTCACAGAAACTCCTCTCCTCCCCTGTGTTTCTCCCATCTCTTTACAATTGATACTACAGAATTCCCCTCTTCGTCTTCTTCTTCAATGCACCAGCTTGGATTTTCCCGCTTCATATCCGCCGCGCCGTCCGCTCTCTGAACCCTCCGTTTCACTTTCTCCGTTTTTTTTTTGTTTCACAAAACTATGAGATGGGTAGCTTAGGTTGTTTCATTTCGTGGCATTCGATTCTGTTTTTTATTGGATCGGATTGTCATTGACTCATTTCTAGTATAGATTCTCCAATTCAATCCTGTTTCCTCATCTTTTAACCAAATTTGGAAATCCGGGGTGGTTTTTCTTTTTTACTCTTTTTTCTTCATTTCCATACTTTGGAACTCTCTTTCAATCCATTAGAGCGGGCGGCGATTGGATACCGCTTAATCGGAATGGCTGCGGCTAAGAACAACACGGGAAAATCCAAGCATGGCGCGGATGGGATTCAAAGATGGGAAGAAACTGATCTTGTTAACTCGGAGAGGAGGAGGCAATGGAACCCAATTTTTGAAGGAGCTTCCATTCCCGGTAGGCCTCTAAAGAAGATTTGCCCGAAACGACCTGACCCCATTAACCCTTCTTCTTCTTCATCATCAGATTCTTCGTTCTTACTATCCCCTGCTTCTTCTCCTCTGTACCCTGTTTCTTCTTCGACTTCCAGACTCGTGTTCCCTTTCGCGTTTGACGGGTCTAACCAATCCGTTACGGACCCTTCGTTCTCAGTGTTTCATCCACCGATGCCGCAGTTAACACCAAACCAGCAGCAGCCGATGATCTCCTTCGGCCAAAACCCGGTAGCTTACCAACGGCAGCAGCAAGTGTACCAGTACTGGACTGATGCATTGAGCTTAAGTCCAAGAGGAAGGATGATGATGATGAATAGCCTGGGGTCGGACGGGAGGCCGGTGTTTAGGCCTCCGGTTCAGCCCTTAAACACGACCAAGCTGTACAGGGGAGTAAGGCAGAGGCACTGGGGGAAATGGGTTGCAGAGATTCGCCTCCCTCGGAACCGAACCCGCCTTTGGTTAGGCACGTTTGACACTGCCGAAGATGCGGCTTTAGCCTATGATCGTGAGGCTTTCCGGCTGAGAGGAGAGAATGCAAGGCTCAATTTCCCTGAACTCTTCCTGAACAAGGGTAAAGAAACTTCAGGAAATGCTGGCCCATCCTCCTCGGCTTCCTCTCCGCCCACTCCGCATGGAAGTTTGACTCAACAAATCCCCAATTTGACCTTGGAATCGGAAGCGATGCCGCCTCCGCAGCCTCCACCATTGTGTGTGCAGCAGCCTCAGGGAGACACCCCGGATGACGATTCCTGGATGGCTTCGAGCGAGGTCACTGCGAGCGATGAGGCTCATCCCGAGGGTCCTAATACCGAAGTGGGAGAAGCGTCAGTGTCTCAAGAAACAGCATGGGGCGACATGGCGGAGGCTTGGCTTAATGCAACCGGTTGGGGCCCTGGAAGTGCTGTTTGGGACGACCTGGATGTCTCGAACCAGCTATTGCTACCAGGCAACCTTCAGCTCAGTGGCCAGACTCTTCAGCAGCAGCTCCAAGCTATGGCTTCCGCGGATATGCAGATCGCGCAGGCCGCAGTTGGATCAGCTTCCTCTTCTTCTTCAAATTCCTCTTTCCCCTTGAAACCCTTCTTCTGGAGGGACCAGGATTGATTGCCTGCTTCAGGTTCTCAATTGCTCCTCACATATTATTTCCAGAGGAGCATCCTGGTTCCACACACACCTTATCACTGGTTGTAGATTTTTCAGAAACCAGCCAGTGATTCCATTCCCCTTGAAGCTATACCACTTTTTTCTATAGCTTCAAGTCAATATCCTCCTTTGTTCCCCTTCCATGGGAATTTTTTAGCCTTAGTTGCATGCACTTGCAGAAAAAAAGGTTGCATATTTTCCAAACCTTTTTATCCTGCAACATCTTATTTCCTCTTAGAACATGTTACTTATGTTACCATATTCCATAGTTTCCATGACCTAGATTATGTCTTAAGTCATTTAGGTCTAGCTGTTTGTCTCATGCTTGTGATCCAAGCTACTTGCAGTTGGTTTACTTTAGGGCATGATGGCCAAGATTTGGGGGAGACAGTTTTGTGATCTCCTGCCCATTTAGGTCTATTCCGTGAACAAGCTTTGTTTTTTCTGCTTGACTGGATCGGATGATTATGTATTTATCTATCACTTGTAATTATGAACATTTCTAGAACTTTGTAGCTCATGATTTTCATAATGTAGTGTTGTTATTATCTTATTGATTGTATTTGTTGAAATCGTCCAAATTAATCCGATTGGGTATCTGCAATTGATATTTCACAACTAACTAATGTGAGGTTTAATCCACCAATAATGAATCATATTGGTAACCATTTTCCTGATGAATGATGAGGGGTGATCGTAGCCTAATATGGGTCAGCGTGGAAATGATTTTGTCTTAGTCAATAGATTTTTAAATAATGAGATAACCACTCGAGATTTAGAACACGGAAATGGTAAAAGAAAATTTAATAGACAAATCTGCTCGACCAAGAAATACTCAACCTTTTTTCTTGGAATAATCTTATATTACAATAATATCTCTTCACGGGCTGATCATTTGACTGGACTCGATGTTTAACATCAATGATTAAACGAAACAAAATATTAAAAGATATGTTAATCTCTATCGATTGGGTTTGTTTCGAGTAGTATAGTGGTGGTTCGGAATTAATTTCAAGTTAATAAAATCTTCATGTTTATATTATATCTTGTTCTTGTTCGATTCATGAATTTTTTAATTCACCTGATGTAACAACCACAAAGTTTGGATTAAAATATGCTGATTAGTGGCGATACAAATTTTAGAGTAAAGAAATTGGAGATTGGGTAAGGACGACTTAATTATTTAAGATATCCTGCTAATCATGGCACTAATCCCTGGTTATTTAGTTTTAATTAAATACTATATGACAACGAGATGTGGAGGGACCATTAGCCGTCCCATGTAGGGCTGAGCAAAGCAACCGGACCGGACCGGACAGGGACCGAACCGCTAAAACCGGAACCGGAATTCCGTCTTTTTGCCAAGCCGGACCGGACTGGTATTTTACCCGGTTTGAGCCGGAACCGGATTATCTATACCGGTCCAAACCGGATCCGGATTGGAAAAACCGGAAAACATTAAAGGATAAACTGTCCATAGACATCATAGAGAGCAAATGGAGCAAAATGGAAGACTGCAAAAAACTTCACAGGGGACAAAATCCACAAAATTCAACAAACAACATATAAATCCACAAATTCAACATATAAAATATAAATCCACAAATTCAACATATTTGGCAAACTTGTAATCCAGTCCCGGTGTTGTCCGGTTTTTAGCAAATAGAACCTAAACCGGACTGGAACCGGATTCCCTTATTTTTTGTGAACCGGACCGGAACCGTTTCTCTTCCAATCCGGATTGGTCTGGCTTTTTTGGTCCGGATTGATCCGGATTTCCGGTTTCCGGCCTATTTGCTCACCCCTAGTCCCATGAGATCATCCACTATTCTTATTTGCGACGGCACGACATCCCCACCATTATTCTCTATTTAAAAATTGAGTTGACAAAATATCTGGAGAATTCTAAACCCTAAATATGAAAAATGGTTAAAGTTAAAATAGAAAATCGTAAATCTACAAATTTAATTCGCTCAACGGAAAAAAAATGGAGAGAAATATTTACTTTGAGTGAATAGGTTTCAAACATTACATATGAATTAAAGTAATTTGTAAAAATTTCTTTAGAAAATAACGTCCTGGATGGAGCTTTGCTATAATTTTTATTAATAATGTTGAGACCGAGCTTAATTAGTAAATGTTGACTTTTAACCTAAGAAATTCGGAAACTTCAACCATCTACTACTAACAATAAAGCATTCAGCAATTAATGCGCTATCATTAATAATATGAATGGAAATTTTACGCGGACAAGTGGGTCCTAGTTGTGCAATTTTAACCAATAGAATGAGTGTCACAACTAATCAACAATCCTAATGATCATGAACTACCAACAATAAAGTTTCTAATGCCTCTCCAAATACTATAAAGTTTCTTATCCATACAAGTGGGTAGTTATCTTGTAATCCTATGTTCTATTTCAAATTAATACTTATCCAGGCAACACTAAGTGGGTAGTTATAAACTAATTCATCACTTGAAAAGATGCAATTGGAAATATCTGTGAATATGGTGGAGTAGTTGAGTGGTGGCCATTTATCAAAAAAAAAAAAAATTGAGTGGTGGCCATGGAGTATTCTGACCAATTTAAATATAAGAATTCATTGAGCATTTAATTAGATAATTTTATATTATTTCAAGTTTGATCTTTGTGTATATATACAGATTTACTATTTATTATAATTAAGATTATTTGACGAAACAGGTGCTCAGGAACCGTTTAAATATCTTGAATCATTTTACTATTACTGTTAAAATGTTGATGCCAATTTCGTGACCGCTGTTATTTACAAACGGCCCATTACTATAATTTTATAATGTGGCATAGACCGTAGATAATATATATTAGGGAGAAATACATTTAAGTACCTATTAATTTTATCGATTGTCACTTGAGTAATTACAGTTTTAAAACCGTAAAACAAGTCTAACTTATTATAATTTTGTTCACTACGTGGTCCCAAAAATCAATTCGTAATTTTTTGGACAAACAATGTCGTAGACTCCTAGGTGAAGATTGTGAACAAGTCATCGAAACCAGTCAGTGATTAAAATTAGAATAAGTTTAATTCTTTTTAATGTTTTGAAATCATGGGACACTCAAGTGATAATTAGTAAAATTATAAGATACTTAAATATATTTTTTTTATATATTATTAAATACTGAAACGGCTAATGTGGACGTGGTGGTTACGCGGCTAGCAATGATGGTAAGTGGTCACGCCCACGGATGGGCGATGTCTAAATGATATTCAGCCGATATCCGCAGTTGGGCTCACACGTATTTGAGGGTAACCTCGGCCGCGATTCAAACATTTGTGTGCAAGCGCAAAACAAGATAAGCGAATTCTCTTTACGATATTTTCTTGTTTGACACCAAATCGGCCAATAGTATGAACTAATTTATTTAAGTTATGGATTTTGAAAAATGACCAAAATAATCAACAAATATTTAACAATATTATATATTTTAATGACATTGAACTGCAAAACTCTATGCAATAGAACGGTTTTTTTTTTATCAAATTTGTTTCCCACATGTTTAATATGGCATGGTATTTTGATCAACTCCTACCGACCATATTACAAGAGATGGATGATGTTCAACAACTACTTTTCTTTCTTTTCCAAATGAAGTTTTTTTTTCTTTTCCCGGAGTCGGAGAAGTTAATGACGAGTGAGAAAAAAAGATTTTAATGATCATATTCTTTCCGATGATGTACCTGGACTGGACGGCCAATTAGTGGTGAGATTTTAGTGGTACATATTTTGTTTCTGTGTGGTAAATTTTTTAGACATCCCAGACCGTTTCTTTTTAGTCATAAACTGGAAGCTAAATTCAACCATTGTTTTGAAAAACACGATTCACAATGTACGCGAGAATTTAGAGCAGGTCGGACAACTTCAAAATTTGGCGAATGGTAAAATTAGTGGTCAACGAGTTATGATGACGGCCAATTGGTTGGATCGATTGATTCACATGGTTGGGTTGGATTGATCGGTCAAAGTTTAATTAACCACTTTTTTGAAGAAAAAAAACTTGTTTGTAAAACTTTATTAGATTAAAAGTAATTTAACTACGAATTTGATTTTTGTAAATGATAAATTTTGCAGCAAAAAGTACTTGCACGGGCCAAGCCCTTATTGGGTTATTCATGGAATATAATCTGGGCCCAAATATGGGCATCCGTATATCAACAAGACAATCTGAAGCCGAGAAGCTGATTGGCCAAGTTTAGACCAACTGGCACATATCTCTAATAGTCTCTGTCTTTATCTCCCACACCACCACACCACACCACTTCTTGCCATAATTGCTCATTTCCAACACTTCCAAAACAAAAAGATGGCTCTCCAGGCAGCTCCCACACTCTCTTTCACTCTCTCCATTCTCAAAGAGGTAAGTAGCAAGTGCCCAGATGGATTGGAAATGCTGTTTCAGGATTCGGGAACTTGTCTTGTCATGAGCTTATCTGGTGGTGGATTTTGCATGTGTTTTTTTATCTTTTGCAGGGGAAGTCCAGTGCTTGTTTTAAAGAGAAATGTCTTTTTGGTGCTCCAGTTTCAGTTGCCGGCAAGCTCAAGTCTGAATTTAACTGCTCTGTGATTAAAAGCAAGGTTAGTAACTTGTAAATCCCCTTGCCAAAGCGCATTTAGCCTATTTAGTCTATGAGCACAAGTCATTGTGTGATTTGACGGAGGTCCATAGTTCAAATCTTGTAAGTGATAAATGTGTAATTTTCGGTGTAAATAATTTACCTTTACAATATGTTAGGATATGAGGGGGAAGTGAGTGACAAGTAGGATGAATTTTAAGCAACTTTTTTTATCAAGCTCAAGTAGAGGTGGAAACTGTTGGATGTTGTTAGAATTAAATTCTAACCAGAATCCAAGAGGATAACTACAATTTAGAATGTATCATCTGAATTGATGGGGTTCCTCTTCTATCAGGAAGCCAGGAAGCACCTGAGGGGGGTCATTAGAGCTCAGACGGTCGCTACATCACCTACAGAAGCAGCACCGCAGGTCAAGAAGACGTTGAGAAAGGGCAATGTCGTAATCACAGGAGCCTCATCTGGTCTCGGTCTGGCTACAGCTAAAGCTTTGGCTGAATCAGGAGAATGGAATGTAATTATGGCATGCAGGAATTTCCTTAAAGCAGAGAAGGCGGCTCAGTCAGCTGGCATGCCAAAGGAGAACTACACCGTCATGCATCTTGACCTTGCTTCCCTTGATAGCGTTCGTCAGTTCGTCGACAACTTCAGGCGCTCTGGTATGCCTTTGGATGTGCTCGTCTGCAATGCAGCTATCTACCAGCCGACTGCCAAGGAGCCGTCTTATACTGCTGAAGGATTTGAGCTCAGCGTTGGGACTAACCATCTCGGACACTTTCTATTAGCGAGACTACTAATTGACGACTTGAAGCAGTCTGACTACCCATCAAGGCGTCTGATCATCGTCGGATCTATTACAGGTAATTAAAGAACTTCCAGTATTATGAGGCGCCAGCCACTGAACTTCTCTATAAAATATTTAGGATCAAATTCTATGATTAATTTTGGTCTTGTGCAACCTTTCCCTTTGCAGGAAATACAAACACATTGGCCGGGAATGTGCCACCGAAGGCTAACCTTGGAGATTTGAGAGGCCTAGCGGCAGGTTTGGATGGGAGAAACAGCTCGGCAATGATCGATGGAGGAGAGTTTGATGGTGCAAAGGCCTATAAAGACAGCAAAGTGTGCAATATGCTCATGATGCAAGAATTTCATAGGCGCTACCACGAGGAGACCGGAATCGCTTTTGCTTCTCTCTATCCGGGCTGCATTGCCGAAACGGGCTTGTTCAGGGAGCACATTCCTCTTTTCAGAATTCTGTTCCCTCCCTTCCAGAAGTACATAACCAAAGGCTACGTCTCCGAGGCGGATGCAGGAAAACGACTTGCTCAGGTAATGTCTGCAATGTTCTTGCGCGTTTGGTTTTATTGCGGGTCGAATGGGAACTAAGAACGAGAGCTAACCAAGCTTGTATCTTCATCCGATTCAGGTCGTGAGCAATCCGAGCCTGGAGAAATCAGGTGTATACTGGAGCTGGAACCAGAACTCTGCTTCATTCGAGAATCAGCTGTCGAAGGAAGCCAGTGACACAGAGAAAGCCAAGAAGGTTTGGGAAGTAAGTGAGAAGCTAGTTGGCTTGGCTTAGTTCAGGACAGAGTCCTATTGATGTTTTCTCCAATATTGTGAAATGTAGGTTTAGATAATTTCTGGAATGAGGTAACAGATGCTTATTCTTCTTCTTTTGGTTGAAATCATCGATACTAATTGAGCTTGGTGTATTTCTCTTGCAGATAAATTCAAAATGTAATTTTGTTATAAATTAGAAACACTAAAACATATTCATTGACATAAAATCTAAAAACATAGAATTTTGAGTTTCGAGAATAGAACACAATTAAAATTTGATATGGGAAAACTATCGGTAACCAATAAAAGTTTATTTGGAAGGACATGCCGTAACCAATAAAAGGCAAACCAAATCTATTCAGGAACAAGCAACTCAGTCACATGCACAACCAATTTTTCTACAAGAGACTTCAACGTATTGGTTTCACCTCCAAAAAATAATAAAATATATATTTTCGTCATGGTTGATGTTGCACACTGCAATAAAGAAACTAATAAAGCGATCCGTATTCTTACGCAATTCACAATCTACGATGTAACCAAACCTATAGATGGTTAAACCTTAACCATAAAGTAACATCCTCGTCACGCTTTCCCTTTCATATGTCAACAAACAAGCAATAAATTTAAAATTGGGCAAAATATGGATGTCCCATTTATTTGAAGTACCGTTAATTTTACTTATTTGTTATATTACATCACTAATATTATTTTACTAATTTGGGAGAAAGAGGCATATTCGATAGCATTTGGATTCAAACTAGACCAAAAAAATAATTGATGTTGTCCAAACCAGATCCAAACGATACATTACATGAATAAAATTAATAATATGAATACTATTTAAATAAAATTAATGACATGAGTAACGCAATATAGTTAAGTAATTATTGACAAAAAAATTTGACCTTGTGGGAAATTTTATACCTATAAGCCTATAACAATATTTTTGTTAATTTATTAGTTTCTGTTATAGTATGCATGCGTGACAACTTAGAGAACCATCCAAATCAGGCGTTAGTTGGGTGGCAACGACCGATGAGAGAGCTCATTATTGTGGCCTACTCCCGAAGCCCAGAACTCGGAAGTTGACTTTCAACAGGCGGAATCTTAAGAATCGTAGATGAGATTCCCGAGCATGCACAATCTCAGGAGGGTTGATTCTGAGTTACCTGATGATGATAGTGGCATTTCATGCGTTGATGGTCAACGCAGTCGCAGAATTATAAGTGCCAGTGTATATGTTGTTGCATGCGCTTTCTTTGCATCTCTCAATCATGTTCTTGTTGGCTATGGTAAGTCATTCTCAGCTTCATGATGGTGTTTTAGCTTTGTCTTTCGTCTCTCACTCATGGATTATATATAGCTCAATCGTTATGGAAACCTCTATTCTGTTTTGGGTTCCTTGAACTTGGTGATTGAGAGTAGTGGGGAGTTGTTGAATTCAGGCAAAGGGTTTTGTCAGGATCATCTTAGTCTTGGTGAATTTGGTAATTCGTTCATTTTGATAATCTCATTGCCTTAAAGATTTTGGGTTGAATATAGAGATTCCAACACAGGATGAGAGCAAATATATTTTGGAGATTTTGGGTTGAATATAGAGATTCCAACACAGGATGAGAGCAAACGCATTTAGGAGAAGTCAAAGGCTATGCAAACTTCGGTCTAATCACAAACTTTCAAATATCTTAATAGCGATAATGATCGTGATACAACCTGTTTACAGTTGGTGCATTGACTCATATAAAGAATTCCTGCTTTATGTACATATGCAGATGTGGGTGTGATGAGTGGAGCAATTATTTTCATCCAGGAGGACCTCAAAATCACTGAAGTACAGGTAGAAGTTCTTGTGGGGTGTTTGAGCATTGTCTCACTCGTTGGTAGTTTGGTCGGAGGAAGAACATCGGATGCTGTTGGAAGAAGATGGACCATGGTCCTAGCTGCTTCGGTTTTCCAAGTTGGCGCAGTTATCATGACCACTGCACCTTCTTTCGAATTACTTTTGGCTGGGAGAATTCTCGCTGGCATTGGGATTGGATTCGGAAGCGTGGTCGCTCCCATCTACATTGCAGAGATATCACCAACTGTTGGTAGAGGCTGCCTCACCTCCTTCCCAGAGATCTTCATAAATCTTGGCATTCTACTTGGCTATGTCTCAAACTACATATTTTCCGGCCTCCCGTCGGACATAAGCTGGAGGATAATGCTCGCTGTAGGAACTTTTCCTTCCATCTTGGTTGCATTAGCCCTCTTCATAATCCCTGAGTCGCCTAGGTGGCTGATCATGCAAAACCGTATGCATGAAGCACGGACTGTGCTGTTACAGACGACAGACTCCGATGAAGAGGCAGATGAGAGAATGGAGGAAATACAAGTTGCCGTTGTGCCAGCTGACAATGAGAAGTTTGAACAAAGATCTGTTTGGTGTGAGCTCATCTGCCCGTCTCGTGCAGTAGGCCGGATGTTACTAGTAGGTGTTGGGATTCAATGCTTCCAGCAGATTACAGGAACAGATGCAACTGTCTATTACAGCCCCGAAATCTTTAGAGAGGCAGGCATTCAGGACAACTCGAGTCTATTCGGAGCGACGGTCGCTATCGGTGCTACAAAGACCCTGTTTGTCTTCGTTGCGATACTCCTTATAGACAAACTTGGAAGGAAACCATTGCTATATGTGAGCACTATCGGGATGACCATTTGCACGTTCGGCCTGGGCACCAGTCTGAGGTATCACGTACAATGGAGTAGTCCTTGGTTTTCCCCGGCAGTTCTTTTTGCTTGTTTGAACATAGCTTTCTTCTCGGTCGGAATGGGCCCTGTTTGTGGTGTCCTAACATCAGAGATCTACCCTCAAAGGCTGCGTGCTCGGGCGGCCGCTCTCGGGGTAGTGGGAAACAGGATGTGCAGCGGCTTGGTTTCCATGTGCTTCCTCTCCGTCTCGCGTGCGATCTCCACGGGAGGCACGTTCCTGGTTTTCTCTGCAATATCTGCCATCTCGGTCGTCTTTGTTCACATCGTTGTCCCGGAGACTAAAGGGAAGTCTCTCGAGCAGATTGAACTGTTATTCCGACATGAGCACCAGTGGAAAGTCAGCACCACGCAGAACGGCAATGGTGATAATCTATTACCCAAGTAGTAGCTCTTTCACACGAACAAGTCTTATGGTTGAAGTAGTAGCTGTTTTGCTTCTCCTTTCAATTTGCTATATGAACTTTTTTCATAAAACTGTATATTATATTGTTTCTTCACAATGTTTAGATTGATCCCTGAAGGGTTACAGTTAATGATGATTTATACTATATATTGACTTCGTTACAATACCCGCGTCTACTCAATAAAGCCTATCTAATCTATGATCCGGCTCATACGTGATCCGACTAGTGATTTGCGTACCAATTTGTATAAACAAAAAGCTCCTCCAGTAGCTTATGACAATGATATTTCAAACTCCTCCAATGCTTGGGAACTCGTGGGGCTTTTATTGTAAAATTCAACTTTAGTGTTCTTGTACATCAAATTATGTGATTTGAAAATATCTAATCAAGTGATAGAGATTCTTTTAGTTAACATTCTATTATTTAAATTATTTTTTGCGACAAATGTACACCATTTTCGGCATCCATTTATCATAATCTCTTATGTTTGAAGGGTGCAGCAAATCCTAACAATTTTTTTTGAACCATTAAACTTTTGACCTTATTAAATTTTACAACTCTTTATAACGCTACACTAAAAGTCATTTGGTACAAATTCTCTCTTTTCTCAACAGTTGGTATTAATTGTCACTTTTCGCAAAAATCAAAAACTTTATTTGAGAAAAGATAATATCCAAATTTGTATTAAGTCTTATAATTTAGGTAAACCTTACTAATTTTGAATCTTAAAAATCTCTTACTTAATTGGTATATATAATATTCGTTAGGAAATGGTATATATAAATGATTGGGAGATAAACTAATGAGCACCGCGTGTAATCATGGCCGGCAATACCAATGATCATGTTCAAAACGGCACAAAATATATTTAGAAATTTTCACCAAAACAAAGTATGTATAGAAATGCTACTGCCGTGTGAGATTATCTTTCCTTTCCTCTTTCATTTGCACAATGATGACTAATTTTCTAAAGTAAAATTTGATTTAACACTCTCATACAAATTCATATCTGCACACATTGATAAAATTCTATCATGATAAAATATAATAAAAAAAACTATAGCCTGTGATCAAGAAACATCGCCTATGAATCCCCTATTACATAGATGAGCAATACTGGAGTAACTGGACTAGCAAACGCAACTCACCGCCGGTACTGAGTCTCACTCACCCAAGAGCATCGACAGAGTCCAAATAAAGTGGCATATCCTGATTCGGAGAAAATCTCCGAATGGACCTTAGACCAATGTAGCCATGCCCACACATGACACACTGAAGAGAGTGGAATGTATCAGAAGCGGTTGATGCCAAGTTATTCTATATTAAAAAATCGGTTTCTAATCATAATTGTAACCCGGGTACTAAAAGGTCCAATAGTTGGGCCGGCTATTTAATAATTTGAACGACACGATGATAATTCCGCTGCCGTCCATTTAGGGAAATTCGTGGACAAAAAAGTAAAAAAAATTATAGCTTTAGCATCTTCCAAAACATTATCTTCGCACTTCAATAAGTAATGAGCACCAGCGTTATGGAACCGGTCATTTTATTTTATTTTTCTTTCTAAATTACTTGTTATCTGTGTTTAAATTTTCTTCATTAATCTTTTTTTGATTTTTCAATAATTTAATTTCAAGTCGTACTAAATGTGAGATGTATACGTTTAAATTTGGAATACGAATTTATATTCTTGACAACTTAGAAATAATTTATTGTTTTAATAGCCGCCATGATAGAAACTAAATATTTGAGTCTTAGTTGATTTTGGTCAGTTGTTTGCTATAGACGTGGAAGCAACATATACACCACAGAATCTTCGACAAAGAAATGAACACAATGTCTGTATTGGCCCACTGCCCATGTCATTTTTTGTTTTATCATTCGAGCAAAGTATTCCAAGAATGATTCCTTTTCTAAAAAAATAATATTATGTTTAATTAAGTAATCTCAACTACTGGATCATAGGCTACAACCAAATCCACCGGATCCATGTATTTGATTCTTGGACCTGAGAATCGATACATAGGATTTTGACAAAATTCAGGTTCTAACATTCTGATTTAAAGTAAAACTAATAAATATTCAATAACAAACAATTTAATGTTGTTATGAGTTTAAAAATCAAAATAGCAAGGACTTGTTTGAAATTCCTCTCAAGAACAAGAACTAGAATTAATGTACTTAGTGGTGACCAATACGGTCTCAGTGAAAAATATTAAAATTCCTCTAAAGAGAATATGTGATTTACTAATGTAAACTATCATTGGAAAATCATTTTGGTCCTAATCTTTTGGGTTGCTTCTTCCAATAAACATTGGTTAACATTTTTAATATTATTAGTACCCGTGACTGATTAATGGATGAACGCTCTTGGAGTGGTTGATTTTGCCTCCGAAACTTTGTTTCTCAGGAAATTTGTGTAGGTTAAAAAAGTGTCTAATGATAAAAAGAAACATCATCGCAGGCCAGTGCGACACGAGATGCCATGTCGGATTTGGTTGACTTCATTCAACATGCATGTAAGAATTTCACCTGGTTTCACTTGAGAGCACAAAGAAGTCTTTTCTTTCCCTGGACTTCACCAAGTAGAATACGTATTCTCTTCGACAGGACTAGGTAAGATAAGACCGTCCGTAGGCTCTCCCATCAATCATTTCGAATTATAAAATGAAAATGGGATTTCATCTCATGCACGCTATATAAACACGAATCACGAAGACTAATACTCACCTCCTCTGCTCCTCCATTAATTGCCAACCATGGAAAAGATTACTCATTCCCATGTCGAAGTTAGAGGGCTGAAGCTACATGTTGCTGAAGTTGGCACCGGTATGTTAATCAACTAAGCCAAGCTTTTTTGGTCTCTGTCCATAACGTCCATGTTGAGATTACCACATTGATTGTTTCAAGACTGGAGAGCATCTACTCATTGTACTGTGATTTTGGATCGGATGTGAAGATTGAAAATTCTGTTGGCAGGTACTAAGGTGGTGCTGTTCTTGCATGGGTTCCCGGAAATCTGGTACTCTTGGAGGCACCAGATGGTTGCTGTCGCGGAAGCTGGTTACCGAGCCATAGCCATCGATTTCAGGGGCTATGGGCTGTCGGAGCATCCAGCCGAGCCCGAGAAAGCAACCTTCATGGACCTAATTGAAGACATCGTTGGCCTTCTCGACGCTTTAAGCATCACCAAGGTAAGTTGAAGCTGCAATAGTCTCTACTCTTCAACTCCAAGTTGCAGCAGATAGCATTCTGAATGTTTACTACACCAGGCTTTCCTTGTCGGGAAGGATTTCGGGGCGATACCGGCTTACTTGGCGGCGGCTGTCTATCCGGAGAGGGTATCCGGAGTTGTATCACTAGGTATTCCGTTCATGCTGCCGGGTCCCGATATGATCCGCTTGGACCAAATGCCTGAAGGGTTCTATATAGCAAGATGGCGGGTTAGAATCAAAAGCAAAATTGTACCTTATTTTCGGATAGATAAGTGTATAGTGGTTTCGGACTAATCGCGGCCTAATCAATTGCAGGAGCCAGGGCGAGCTGAAGCGGACTTCGGCCGGTTGGATGTCAAGACAGTGATAAAGAACATATACACACTCTTCTCCGGACCAGAGCCACCTACAGCTGCAGAGGACCAGGAAATCATGGACTTGGTTGATCCGTCTACTCCTTTACCACCTTGGTTCTTCGAAGAAGATCTTGCAGCCTATGCATCATTGTACGAGAAATCCGGGTTCCGTTATGCACTGCAGATTCCTTACAGGTATTTTTATCCTACCTGTGGCATTGCTTCAAGCCTACCGTCCATTAGTTTACACTCGTCAGAACATCGAAATTTCGTCAATTCATATATGTATTGTGTTATACGAGCAAGTGCCTCTCGAAATGACTTGTTATTTGGTACTTGTTTTGTTAGGAAGTTGGGAGTAGACATCAACATAACTGATCCTAAAGTGGGAGCACCGGCATTGTTGATCATGGGAGAAAAGGACTATTTGTTGAAGTTTCCGGGGACGGAGGAATTCATTAGGAGCGGAGAGATGAAGAAGTTTGTGCCTGATCTTGATGTTGTCTTCATGGAAGAAGGGAACCATTTCGTTCAGGAACAGCTGCCAAAGGAGGTGAATGAGCTTCTCATCAAGTTCCTTGCAAAGCATTTCGATTGAGGAAAGGCTTTATCCATTATTGAAAAGTCATCAATTGCTGAGTATCATTGTTGAAAACGTTTGATAAGTGAGTAATTTTTATATATCATAAAGTTTGTATAATTTTTGCTGAATATCCATTGCTGAGTAATCAATGGCTTAATCAATATTTTTTTTTTGTGTAATTCAACCAAAAAATAAAGTTCGTGTAATGGTAATTATTTATACCTTGGTTTATTATATATCTTCCAGTAAATTATTTATGGGCAAACTATTTTTAGGTTTTTGGGGTTTGTTTTTTCGTTTTCTGTGTTTAGTTTTATTATACTCTCGAGTTCCTCGCCGAAATCATAGTTTTATTATACTCTTATTATATTTTCGAGTCCTTCGCCAAAATCATAAAATGATCAATGATGTAAAGCAGGAAAATCATTTTTTATCTTAGAACTATTTTTCATAAAAAAAATGAAGAATAATGTTAGTCAACAATCTGAAAGTATAATAAAATCAAATACATGGTGATTAAAATTATTTAATGAGGGATCCAAACGGCAATATCCCAAACCCCATGGACTTGCAAATAATTTCATCTTATTTAATTACTTCGGTAAATAACTACGTTAATAATTACTACGGTAATAATCTGCTACCAAAATTTCCTAAGATCAGTTATATGTGGCATCCAATAAAATGGACTCACCTCATTATGATTTCTAGTAAGTGAGAAACTTCCATCGAAGTAGTTGTACAGATGTTGGCATACTAAGTTATACATGTGATGTGACTTTAATTATTTTAAAAAAAATTTAACGATCATTTATTATCTATTTCAGTCTATGACAGATGTATTATGTACATCCTGGGTTACAAGTAGGAGCACAAAGTTTTGAATTATGATTTTGAAAATTTTACGGTTTGAACTCTAATACCCGACCAGATTCAAATCTTTATCTTACATATTTGATTTAAAAATGTCAGCATTAATGTTATGTTTTTTCAGTAGAATAAATGTCACAATTGATTTAGGCATTTTGAGTTATAATATTTTAAAACAAGGGTGTGAATAGAAGTTGAGAAAAAAGTTAACGGTGATTTAAGAAAAAGAAATTTTTCTAAGTGGAAGTTTCACTTATATAATAGATATAAAAAAAAGGTTAAAGTTATTTTTGTACCAAGTGGTTTTGTGATTTTACACCTCACTATCTTGTAATTTCAAAGTGTTTCACTGAGTGACATATTTTTCTTTTATTAGCATTTCTCTACTTGAATAATTATTTTATTACTGAAATACCCCTAAGTATAATTAAAATAAATTTGGTTATAATTTATCTGTCAAAACAAATTAGAATAATATGTGTTAAAAATTCATCTTTCACACTTGTAATATTTTTCTTATTTTTTATTAATAAATTGTTTTATGATAATTGCGGATAATTTTTGTCTAAAACATTAGTAAAAAAAAGGAGTGTCAACTAGAGAAATACATGTTTTAATATTTTGAAAGCTAAACCTTTATCATAAATTTGAGGTCAACGCAGTTTTGACCAAGTTGTAACGGGTATCTATATCCTCCTGCAAGAGACAAAAGAAGCATCAGTTCTAGCCATGCGACAAGATGCCATAAATATTGGATTTGTCTTGTCTTGTTGACACTTTCAAAGTGCATGTAAACAGTTTGATTTCGTTTTAATTGCAAGCACAGAGGAATCACGTTCTTCCCCTGCCTTCATTGGAATTCTCCAACTAGAACAAATGTAACGCTCCCGAAATTACTCACTCAATTTTCTAGTTATCTCATAACATTTACTAGTAAATAAGAAAAAATTTATAGATATAAATAAAACAATCAAACGTTCAAATTTTTCTTAATCCTCAAACGGGTATTACTATTCTTAGGTAAGACTGTTGGTTGGCTTTCCCATCAAGGCATCAATTTTATCCAATTATTAAATGAGAATGGGATTTCGTCCCATTTAATATAAATACACGAGTCACGAAGCCTAATAGCAATCACCTCCTCTGTGCTTGTCCATTAATCGCCACCCAGAAATTTTCTGCCTCCAAAAATGGAAAATATTAGCCACTCCCATGTTGAAGTTAGAGGGCTGAAGCTTCACGTTGCACAAATTGGCACCGGTACATATATATTTTTTCCAATCACTAAGTCTTTCCAGCTTTTAATTATTTGCTATTGGTAATTTGTTTTCGGTCGGGGTGCAAATTTAATGTGCAAAAAAATCTTATGAGCAGGTTCTAAGGTGGTGCTGTTCTTGCATGGGTTCCCAGAAATTTGGTACACATGGAGGCACCAGATGATTGCTGTTGCGGAAGCTGGTTACCGAGCCATAGCCATCGACTTCAGGGGCTATGGGCTGTCGGAGCAGCCGCAGGAGCCGGAGAAAGCCAACTTCATGGACCTAATTCAAGATATCGTTGCCCTTCTCGACGCTTTAAGCATCACCAAGGCAAGTGTTTATTTCCTTTCGAATGTTGCAGTTTGCTGCTGAATTTATCGGATTAAATGCGACCAGAAATTGTTAGGGAAGTAGTTGGCAGAATGCTCCTTACAATTGGTCAGAGTTGCAGAAGATTGTATTCTGACTGTTCCTTAAATCAGGCATTCCTTGTCGGGAAGGATTTCGGGGGGATACCGGCTTACTTGGTGGCGGCTGTCTATCCGGAGAGGGTGTCCGGAATTGTTACAATAGGTATGCCGTTCATGCTGCCGGGTCCTGACATTGTCAACTTGGACCTCATGCCCAAAGGATTCTACGTGCCAAGGTGGCAGGTTAGAATCAAGAACACTAAAGTACCTAATTTTGTCTACATTAGTTTCTGGCTAATGGCAGTATATAAAATTGTAGGAGCCAGGGCGAGCTGAAGCGGATTTCGGCCGGTTGGATGTCAAGACAGTGATAAAGAACATATACATACTCTTCTCCGGATCAGAGCTACCTGTAGCAGGCGAGGACGAGGAAATCATGGACTTGGTTGATCCATCTACCCCTTTACCGCCTTGGTTCTCCGAAGAAGATCTTCGCAGTCTATGCATCGTTGTACGAGAAATCCGGGTTGAGTTATGCACTACAGATGCCATACAGGTAACTCATCAACTGATAAAATTTATATCTTAGCATTTGCCGAGCTCAAAATGACTTGATCCTTGGTTTGTAGGACAATGGGAGTGGATCTCAACATAAAGGATCCTAAAGTCAAGGCTCCGACAATGTTGATCATGGGAGAAAAAGACTATGTCTTAAAAATAACAGGGATTGAGGAATTCGTTAGAGGCGGACAAATGAAGCACTTTGTGCCTGATCTGGATGTCGTCTTCATGGAAGAAGGGAACCATTTCGCTCATGAGAAGCTCCCGAAGGAGGTGAATGAGCTTCTCCTCAAGTTCCTCGAAAAGCATAACAATTAAGGAAAGGGACCATCTATTTGCTATCTGTGGGATCTAACTATTGTACCCAATAAAATAGACTTATTCATAAAGCCAATCACTTGAACTAGATCGGGGTTTCTCATTTGTATAGTCCCATAATTGTGACAAGTAAATGCAAATGCTTGCCTCTGGGTTATATGTGTTCCTATTCATAAAGCCAATCACTTGAATCTGGTCATCATTTAGATATACAACAGGCCACAGATTTTAATAGTTTTTAGGTGTTCAAACAAAGTGGTTTATACTAATTGAAAATTCAATAAAAACTCATAAATAAAAATTTTCTGACCAGTTAAATTATGTTATTAATAATTATTGGGCTTGATGTCCTAGTGGTGGATCATCCAAATCTTCACCCTACCCTTTCACATATCTGAAGACATTAAGAAAAACTGCGAGAATCAGTTTCTTAAACTTTAAGGAACTTCAGTTTTACAAATGAATTATACAATTTTTAAACAAGGGGATGGTAGAAATTAAGAAAAAAGTTTAACAGGACTTTCAGAAGAGGAACTCTAATTCTTCTCTCAATTCTCCTTTTCATCTCCTTAGGTTTTTTGTTGCCTTTTTTTAAATTAAAAATTTAACACAAATTATCACCATTTACAAAAGTCCCGGACGTCCAGAGAGACATGAAATTGATAGTCAACCTTCCACCCGGAACAAAACTTTACTTTGCCCCTCTCAATTTGCTATCCCATTGGGCTATAAAGAATATAAGTTGATGTAAACGCTGTCAGCCTGTCATGGCGTTACTTAGGAAAGGTATGCACATCGGATTTTTTGAAAGGGATAAAAAAATTTCTTGAAATGGTTACCAAAATTATATTTTACCTACTAATTATACTACCATAAAACCCGGACCAAAAAAAAAATACTACCATAAAACAAGCTAAGTTAAATGGGCTCCACGTCGGTGGTGGGATTAAGCAGCATAGTACGGACAATGTAAAATGGCTTTGGTGCGTGATGAAAATTTGCAATATCAGTTATTACAATGTAGATAATTTTAAAACTTTATACCTTATACATATTGCACTATTATAAAATATTGAAATGTTAATATATGTTGTATTGATGTATCACCATCAGATTTCAAGTGAAATACTAAAATTCTTTGTATGATAGAAATCATATACATCATCAAGTGGAATACTTTTTTTTTCTCAGTGGAGCTTATTTTTTTCGCACAAAAGACCCGTCCATATCCTCGTCCAAGAGACAAAAAGAGCATCATCATCTTCAGGGCTTCAGGCCATCTGATAAGAATCAAAAGATGCCACCTACCAACGTGGGATTTTGTTTTGTCTTGTCAACTTCGATAAAATTTCCCCTTCTTTCCTTTACAAATCACGTTCTCTCACTGACTTGACTCCTCATTATTTATTGAGTTAGGTGAAAGTACGCAAGAGCAGACCGTTTGGTGCATCTTCGTCTGATCCTCTACTCTCGTCCATTTCTTGCCACCCAGAAACTCTCTGCCTCCAACCATGGAAAAGATTAGCCACTCCCATGTCCAAGTTAGAGGATTGAAGCTACATGTTGCTGAAGTTGGCACCGGTATGTTAATCAACTAAACCAAGCTTTTTCGGTCTCTGTTCATAACGTGCACGTTGAGATTACTACATTGATTGTTGCACGAGCGGGACTATTTACTAACCTTACGATTTTGAGTCGGATATAAAGGAAATCATATTGGCAGGTTCTAAGGTGGTGCTGTTCTTGCATGGGTTCCCGGAGATCTGGTACTCATGGAGGCACCAGATGATTGCTGTTGCGGAAGCTGGTTACCGAGCCATAGCCATCGACTTCAGGGGCTATGGGCTGTCGGAGCAGCCGCCGGAGCCGGAGAAAGCCAACTTCCTGGACCTGGTTGAAGATGTTGTTGCCCTTCTCGATGCCTTGAGCATCACCAAGGTAATTGGGAACCGGCTCTAACTTCAGATCTAATAATTAAACTAGTCCGAGAATTTTCAACATTTATAGGTTCCAGCCTTCTTTATGAAACCACATTTGGCTATGAGTTGCAGAGAGATGAAATTCTGACCGTTTTCCTTTCAGGTGTTCCTTGTTGGGAAGGATTTTGGGGCGATACCGGCTTACTTGGTAGCAGTTGTCCATCCGGAGAGGGTGTCCGGAGTCGTGACTCTAGGTATTCCGTTCATGCTTCCGGGTCCTGGAATTGTCCGTCTCGATCTCATGCCTAAAGGTTTTTACATGGCAAGGTGGAAGGTTAGCGGAGACCCAACTTTCACCTATCTTTTGATTAGCTATACCAGCATTAGGCTAATCACGGTATATACGATTATAGGAGCCAGGGCGAGCTGAAGCGGACTTCGGCCGGATGGATATCAAGACAGTGATCAAGAACATATACATACTCTTCTCTGGATCAGAGCTACCCGCAGCCGGTGAGGATCAGGAAATCATGGACTTGGTTGATCCGTCTACCCCTTTACCACATTGGTTCTCTGAGGAAGATCTTGCAGCATATGCGTCGTTGTACGAAAAATCTGGCTTTTGTTATCCCCTGCAGATGCCATACAGGTACGTCATCCTAACTAAGGACAAGTGGTGTTAGTGTTAGAAGAGGTACAAATGACTTGTTACTTTGGTTCGCAGGAGGTCTGAAGCTGACCTCAACATAACAAATCCGAAAGTCACAGCTCCGGCATTGTTGGTCATGGGAGAAAAGGACTATTTCTTGAAGTTCCCGGGGATGGAGGATTACATTAGGAGTGGACAAGTGAAGTACTTTGTGCCTGATCTGGATATTGTCTTTTTGGAAGAAGGAAACCATTTTGTTCAAGAGATGCTGCCAAGGGAGGTCAATGAGCTTCTCATCAAGTTCCTTGAAAAGCATAGCATCTGAGTTTGGGTCTGTTTATCCATCGGTTATTTGTGGAATTTTAACTACTGCCATCGGACAATATAGTCTCCACATTTCATGTTTATCGGACAAAAGTATGGTTGACATGCGATTATTAATATTTCTTGTTTCATACAGGGGGGTTACAATTTATAATCCGAAATATAAACGTATTTTTTTTGTTTATCTCACATAGTCGTAATACTTTATCTTGATCATTATAGCACTTGGTCACTCGGGGTAGAAGGACATGATGACTTGACATAATCCTTACTGTGCTTCGGCTTATTACAAGCCTTTTGCTCAGAATTCCGAATTCGACTTTGTCAAGTGAGACATAAATTGATATAAAAAAATATTAAAAATAAATGGAATCAAATCACAAATTTTTAAAAATGTCCCATTTGTCAATACCAGAAACCGCGAAGTGGAATAAATCCATTTGCTAAAACTGAATCCCTAAGCCAAAGCAAAGACTTGTTATCCTTCAAGGATCCGAACCCAACGACGTTACCAGAAATAAGAGAAAAACTAGCGCAACTCAACAAAAACCTGCCACCTTTACTCTCTCCCCTGCCTTTTCCCTTCCTTCAAACACACGTCCAAACTAACCTCCTCCCCCGCCTCCAATGGACTCCTTCGACTCGTTCCCGCCAGAAGAAGGGGAAGGCCACCTCCAAAGCGACGTCGTCGAGGATCATGGCTATGGCGGCGACCTTGGATATGGCGCGTCGACCCCTGAAGAGAGCTTCGTTTCGCCTTTTGAGGCTGCCCCTGAGGATGGTCCCGGAGAGCAGCTGCACGGAATGGATTCCGGTGGTGGAGATGACATCTTTTCGGAGTCGCCTCGGGACGGTCCGATCCTGCCTGATCCTAGCCAGATGAGGGAGGAAGGCGCCCAGCTTCGCGAATGGCGCCGGTTAGCAAACCGTTTCTGTCATTTGTTTTGAGGATCTCGTATTGATTCTGGTCGGATCATCAATCTAACGATCCGACCAACGAGGTTATTAGACTGAATTTTACAATTGGTTTCTGTTAAAATCTTGTTCATTTCGACATTCCAGACAAAACATGATCTATCTCGAAGAGAAGGAGAAGACAGAGAAGGAGATGAGGAACCAGATCATCAACGAAGCTGAAGAGTATAAACGAGCTTTCTACGAGAAGAGGCAGACTAATTGTGAGACGAACAGAGCTCAAAACAGAGAAAGGGAGAAGGTAAGTGAGAACAAACCTGTAATCATTTTCGGTGAGTAAACTCGTTCGAACTCTTGTGGACGAGCTAATGAGTTGATGTTTTGCAGCTGTATTTGGTAAATCAAGAGAAGTTCCACAAAGAAGCTCATCTGCATTACTGGAAGGCCATCGCAGAGTTGATTCCCCGCGAGGTGCCTAACATTGAAAAGAGGAGAGGCAGGAAAGATCCTGACCAGAAGCCGTCTATTTTAGTCGTCCAGGGACCGAAGCCTGGCAAACCAACTGAACTTGCAAGAATGAGGCAGATCTTTGTGAAGCTGAAACAGAATCCTCCTGCTCATATGATGCCTCCACCTCCTTCAAAAGACGGGAAAGATGGTAAAGACGCAAAGGACGCGAAAGATAACAAGAATGCGAAAGATGACGGTGCTGCAGCCGGCGAAAACAAGCCTGCTACACCGGCAACAGACGCGCCTGCTGCGTCGACGACAGATGCGATTGTTGTTGTTGATCTTGATCCAACAAAGCCGCGGACTCCTGTTGCTGCTGCTGAGGCCAAGCAAGCAGCTGGAACTGAACCTGCACCTGCACCTGCACCTGCACCTGAGGGGTAATAGAACTAGCTAGTTTGAAACATAATTTATTAGAGGAAATAAGTGATGCATTAATTGGACGTCACCAAGTTTATGACTTGCATGAATCTTTCCTTTTTATTATCATAGGAATAGTGATCAAACTTATTTCTCAATTTTGGTCCAAAATTAGTAGTTGTGTTTAATTTAATTGCAATTTGCAATACTATTGTTAATTCCCGTTCAACTTGTAGGTCCGAATATTAATTTATTGCGATTTTAACTTATACGATTGAAAATTAGTTAAGAGCAGCAGCCCCCGTTCTGATTATATGAGAGGTTCAATTTCGTGATTTAGTTTCTATTATATGGTCAAAATATTGATAAATTGATACATATTTACGAATATTTTTTCAATCTCTAATATTTAGAGTTAAGTATTATTAGAAAATGATACTTAATAATTGTTAGAAATAGTGTTAAACATTTTTTTAGGGAAAACTCAAAAGTCTTTAACGTTTAACATCACTCGCCATACATAAAAAAAACCAAGTCTATGCAATCACCTCATCCAACTCATGATTAACTCTAAATCCAAACAAAAACTCTTTCTCTCGTCACAATTACTCACTTGTACACGATATCTAACACAAAATTAAAATCGGTTACATATAAACCAATATGAAACCATTTGCATACAAACATTATTGGAAAGAAATATAAGTCACAATACTTGGATTATTAATTCAGGTATCAAATTTTTTTATTTTTTTAGAAATTCAGGTATCAAATTCGATAGTATACTTTTCCCTTAACTCGAACATAGGACTCGACTGTCGATGAGGGCAAAAACTGGATAATCAATTCATAAGACAATGGATTTTCACCTCCAAATTAAACCATCATTGCCATCAAATTTGCTCCGAGCACTTCAAAATGCCCAAAATAGCAAGCCATTATACAACATTAAAATAAGCTATCATCATCATCAGTAATCCAAAAAACATAAACCTATTAACATACCATCCAATGACAATGAAACCAATCTCTTAATTTCCTCTGCCAGCCAAAAAGATCATGGAAATATGCATATAGAATGTCAATATATATAATGGATTATGAAATATGCATATAGAATGTCAATATATATAATGGACTATGAAATATGCATATATATATATATATATCCAAAAAATATTAGAACAATGAATAAATAGATTTGCGTACTTATAAACAAGCAATGCCAGCAATCTCAACATAATTTTATTTCATCTCCGTGAATGAAGTTACACCAATGTATTTAATTCTTCAAGAAGCGTAAATGGGATACAAACATAATAAATTAAATAAGGTAGACCCCTCTACATTAAGACATTATAGTCACATGCCCCTGAATCTATATACGACTCGCAGCTGTATGATATTTATTTCGCCAAGTGTATTAGGGGCTTAACAAGCAGTAATCCAACTGTTGTCCCTGGAGATTCTTAGATTCAGCAAGCTGGGAGGGGATATCCAATTTGATTATTACATGGGTTGGGTTGTGGGTAGGCATGTGATATTCCATCCTTTTCACATGATAACAATAAATCAAGTGAAGTTACAATCCCAATCCCAACGGGATTTTGGTGGGATCTCCACCACATGCACGCCAATTGTCACCATTTGCCCCACCACCCACCAACTCAAACCCAACCCAGTCCAGATGTGTATTCCCTCTCCATGTGACTATAACCTGACAGTTAGGTTCGTCGCTTTATGTGTATATACCCATGTTCTTTATTTATGTTAACGCAGTTTCTTTTCTAATATGCGAACTCGAAATTTGTTATAACATGTAAGAACAACCATACTAATTCTTAAAAGGATAAGGGTAAAACAAGTTCCAAAATACACACAAAATGAAAGGATACGCTCTCTCTCCCCTTTGGGAGAGGGCAACATTACAAGCGAACGCAACGTTACACATAAAAGTAGAAATTCCCGTAGCGTAGCTATTACAAGCCTAAAATACGCTATAACAGTGGCAGTGAAAAAGAGAGAACATTCATACAGAATCCTAATTTTTGGCGCACATCAGTTTAAGAAATTGAGGCGAGAGGTGTAAGTGGCCTTTGGGTTCCAATTCTTTGGTATAACATCTCTCGCGGAGAGCGTTTTAGCCGTTCTTAGTGACGTTAATTTCACTGAAAATGGGCCTTTTAGTGGCCCACCAATGATGGCCCAGGTTGCACCCCACAGGTGGTTCATCTCTAACCACTGGCTATCTCCTCCTGCCTGCCGTTCCCCAAATATTAGAAATGCATCAAATAATTTGGTGTGGATAACATAAATTAAAATAGCATTGGCAAATTGATGCGATGCGCGCACATGGTCAATGGAAGATTTTAATTAATTAAATAATTCTGTTGCAAGAGTTGCCCCTACGTTTCTTTATATTATATGGTAATTATCAAAAAATGATAAATGATAACAAGAAGATTGCAAGAAATTGAGGCACTCACTTCTTTAATGTGCATGGACCCAACATCTCCGTCTCCATCTTCAAACTCTACTAGAAGGGATAGCCAATGATCGGTTGAACCTTCATTGACATGAAAAGCAACGTTCTTCCCTGGATATTTACACGGTGTCCTGTAAGAATGAAAAAATATCAATAGAATTTATATGAAAAATCGAATTTAGATTAATCAATTTATCATTTGGTAAAAAACACTGACGGATATAAATACATGAAAGGTTAGCAAAATCAGTACCTTTTGTAGACTATTGGGAGCTCGCCTCGGTTCCTGAGAGGGGCGGCCTCGCCGGCGATGGCCATATGGCCGAAAGCGGCTCCGCTGAGGTCGAAGTGGGTGCGCCCATTGGAGCAGTAGCCGCCGGGGCACTCGTCGGTGACAATGATGGTGACGGCTCGCCTGGAACAGATGGAGGTGTCAAGGCACCTGACCTTGTAGCAGGCCCCACACCCCTCCCCGGTCCTGAACAGCACCGGGCTCACCGCACCCACCCTCGCCTTCAGCGGCTTCACGTCCACCAGCGACCCGTACCCGCACGCTCCTCCTGCGTTCAAGTTCGAGCCATAACAAATGTTTAACTAACAACATTATTTAGTTTAAGTATAAAAAAGAGTCTAATTTTAGGTGGGAATTCTTGGATAATCTTTTTTGGTCGTTTAGCTTCTTCAATTGATTAATTTTGTGGAATACTTTCCTTTACTTCGTTGTTGAAGTGATATTGGGTGGAAGTGCAAAAAGGGTAAAATGTACATGACCTTGAGAAAATTAGGAAAAGTGAGAAGTTACCCAAATAATTTACGATTACTTAATTTTTTATTTTTATTTTTTTGGTGGAACGATTACTTAATTAACTGAGTGGGAATGTAGTGCTACAATATGGATAAGTATAAATAATTTAGCTGAAATAATATTAAATAGTAGTACAACGTACCATCGCTACCGTCGCCGTCGGGGCTGCCGTACCAGGTGGCGGTGGCGGGAAGCCAATGTGGGTCCTCCACCACGTGCTCCGGGAGAGCAACGCCACTCCCCAAAAAGTCCTTAAGCGAGAGCAACAAAAAGATGAGCCCCAGAAGCTGCATTGTACTGGATTTAACTAAGAATAGCTAATTGACTTTCTGGGTGAGCCCTGAAAATATGCACGCAGTTGCTAAATTATATCAGGAGAAGCTGTGTTTCTGTTTCTCAGCAGAGAGTAGCTGCAATGGCCTTTATATAGACTTTATATAAAAGGAGGTTGTTTATGCTTCAGATTCCGTTGTATTTTTTTTTTAAAGAAATTGAATACATTTATATATTAACATCTCTCTTAATAATAATAATATCTTTTTATATTCATAAGAATTAAATAACAATTATTTAAGTTAATCCAATTTCGGTTAGTTACTGGAATGAAATCAACTCAGATTCGGTGGGGATTGGTATGAATCCCCATGGTGGGGAGGAGGGTATAAATGGTATACTAATAACTAATTACATCCTAAAAATTAGGGAACCATTAAAAAGAGAATCTCTTAAATTATGCAACTGAATTTGGTAACCGTCCATATTCAAAAATTGAAATCTCTAACAATATTTACAAATCAAAATAATCGTATGCATAATCAAAAATTAAAATCTAAAAAATATTCAGTCAAAAATTTAAATCTTTGGGCATCATATTTTTTTGTCATTGCCTCCGCCCTATTATCTCCGCTCAACCATCTTCTTTGCCGAATCACAACGTCTACGCTCATCTTCTTCTTCACCGATTTACCACCATTCTATTATGGACGCTTCAAAGACAACGTCACCTTTGTTCGACAGTGGTAGGTCTTCAACACAATAATATATTGATTTACGCTTTTTCTTCTTCTTCGACGGTGGTAGGTCTTCAACACCATTCTATAATCGCCATGCAGTACTGGAAATCAAGAATCGCCTCCTTGTTTGCAAGATCAAGGTAGCATATATAGGCGACAATATTGGTACCACTGGTATATAATATTGGTATCACTGGTATCCAATATTGGTAACACTGGTACAACACATTGGTACCACTAATATACAATATTGGTTTCATTGGTACCAATATTAAGTGTTACCATTATTGGTAACTGGTATCTGATATTGGTACCATTGATATCCGAAATCGGTACCACTGATGTGCGATATTGGTACCACTGGTATGCGATATTGGTACCGCTGGTATGCGATATCGGTACTGCTGGTATAATTTAGAATCGGGACGAAAGCAAGAGCGCCGGAACGGGTAGAGAATTGGACGGGTTTGAGGAAAGGGTGTGACCGGCAGCTAATTTAGGTCTGAGAAAATTTTGAATAAAAAACATAAATATTTTCCTTAATTTGGGATTGAGAAAATCAAATTCAAAATCTAATTAAATGTTGATAGAGAAAAATCCGGGATAGCATTTAATTTTTTCAATCCGTTAAGATTTGATAAGAAAAATAAAACAATAAAAATATAATTTATTAATCTAATACCAAAATTACCCTCAAACATAACAACCGTTAGATTATAAATTTAAGAATAAATTTTTCATCTAACGGTCTAAACGTAATCCCCATGGTGGGGATGCCTTTTTAGACATCCCCACTGAATCCTATTCCGAATGAAATGGTAGATTAAAGGGCGGGAGGGAAGTTGGCGACAGTTTTTTTTTTTTGTTTTGTTTCGGTCACTCGCATGTGCGGGGTGCGAGGTGAGACAGGGGCGCGTGTTTCAGTTGTGCTTCTTGTCAGAACTCATATGTGCATTAACAAAAAGGGGACCCAAACGCAGCAGTAAATTTACTCTTCTTGTTCGTATTGGTATTAGACAGTTTACTTTACTCTTTTTCGATTGTCAATAAAACTTTGAGATAATTACGACATAACATATTACTTAAAATTATCCAAACGCGCGAAATATCACTCTATCCTTATTTTCTCTCTTTTTGAGAGCTTTTTTAAAGAGGTAATCCTTATTTTCTCTCGAGGAGCCGGTTTTCCTTGTTTGCTAGCCGTGGCAGCGACTAGGCCGTGGGACCCACTGACCGTTAAAGCGTTAACTCAGCATGAACTGAACTGACCGTGCCGCTTTCACATTGGGTCTGCCGACGGCAATTTTCCATCAACTTCGACCAGAGTTCTTTTCCCGCCGTTAGTTAGTTTAACCGCTAGCGTAGGGTTATCCCAATTCAGCGATTCAAGGTTGTAAAAAAACCAGCGGTTCAAGGAAAAGGCTCAAGTTGCAATTCCCTAATAAAAGGTAAAACGATTCCAGGATTTCACGAAGAAGAAAACTAATAATAATTCGTCTCTGCTGGCCCATTAACGGCAAAACCTGTCTACCCTTTCGTACGTGCCTTATCTACGCATTAATGAGAGAGGTCCTCTCAATTGGATCTTTGGGTGATTGTCATCAGATTATCTAAACAATGTTGGGTGAAACAATTCTTCAACATACATTAATTTAACATGTTATATTAGAAGAAATGCCACATGTGGAGATTTGGACTTCCAAGAAAAATAATTTGTCCAAGTGGTGGTTATTATGTTACATCAACTAATTGAATAGAATGTTAAAAAGACAGTAGAAGAAATGCGACATGCGGAGATTATGGCACGAAAGCTGCTTTTTAATTGTGATTCATGATGAGTTTATTAACTCCAAAAACAGCTATTAATGGCTGTCCATTCCATGGAACGTGCAAGGAAGATTTGCTTTAAACTAAAATGTATCAGTGAACCTCGTTGTTAGTTGCTTTTACATTTTCTGACTCAACTTTAGGAGGAAAGGTTCATAGTAATGATCCCTTGAAAAATGGTGTATTCTAAAATGATGAAGTGCGATTGGATAAAAAAAACAGGTTTAAAAATTGGTGTTACTGCCATTAAGCTGGAAGATCAAAAGTAGAGTAACTCATATAGTCTTTGTTAGCTCTATGCCTATTACCTTATATTAAAACCTCTATTTTTATTAATCGACGATTTCGTTGACATTTTTTCAGTTAGGTATTTGTTAGCTATGTAGGCTAATGTTATACCCAAAATAATCAAATTAACCTAGCAGCATGATTTCATCTCATAACGAATTGTCTTACAAAATCTATCTTTATATTTTTCTACGGCTATGTATATTTTATCTTATGTCATGTATTTTTTTTTCCTTATTGAAAGGCCATTAAACCACAAATTCAAAAACTCACAAGTGATTTTTTGCTATCTTATCTGATTTTGATTAATTCGAAACTAAATTAATTCACTTAAAAGTTGTTCGAATATTAGGTAATTTTTTGACAAATTTGTGGTATAACCAAAGAAGGCTTTTATGCTATCATGGTTGTATATGTAGCCTTGTAGGTAGTGGTGCCTAGGTGGTAAACATATATAACACAACTTCTTTCTCGGTGCCCCTAACATGGAAAAAGTTTTCTTATCTTGACCCTTCAGCTGTTAATTTTTTAAGTCTTTTGATATTCGCCTATTTAAATTAGAAGAAAGCTATTCTGCATGTTTTGTCCAGCAAGACACCAAAAGTATGCTATATGCCCGCCATTTTGTTCAAATTATAAAATGTAGTACAGCAAAGGGAATGAGAGTATGAGACACCTTGTATGTTATAGTACAGCAAGACAACTTGTACTGCTGTCAAAATTCATATAATTTAATTTACAATATGGTGTTATAGCAACACGAACAGTGTACTAAACAAAAAAAGGCAAATGTAATGTACCTAATTCTCATAGATCGGAACAGTCCAATAAGCACCATTTCTGGATCCAATAACAGGGTTACGACCTTCGTATCGAGGCATTCCATTATCAACCCTCCCGAGGATGTAGTCGTCGTCATCGCTGTCCGAATAATACTGATGAGGCCCCAAGGCTTTGAGCACCATCGCAACTAGAAAACAGGACCCCTGCAATATTAAAGCCGACATACATGCTGGAAAGTGAGTATAACCAACAAAAAAGGAACCAAATCATATGTATTTCTGACTAGCTGCAAAAAATAAGTCTCAATTATTTCACTATATGGTCCTACAAATCTTAATATCAGAGGTTCACAAAAAAAGAAAAATAAGTCTCATTTCAGTAGAATGAAATTACATATACGAGATACAGAGATGGAGGGTGACCTGCACAAACACAATGGACAAGCCAATCCATCTGCAGAACTTGAAGTTTGACCTGATAAAATCTTCAAGTGCTTTGAAACTACCACTTGGGTCTTCAGGAAAATCCTGCCAAGGTATAGAACCAATTGCCACAGAAAAAAAAAACCCTTCATCTCAACAGCAAAATGAATTGTAATCAACACGCCCTAAAAAATTGACCAAGCCTATTACCTCCTCCCATTTGGGATTCAAGAACACATCGGCCGTTACTCCGGCCTCTAGCATAAGGATCAAGAAGATGACCAGCATATACTGAACTAATGTTAAAGTCAGTGCTTGAGGGAATAAGCAGTTCTAAGTAATTTCATTTCACATTCTTAAAACAGAACGCTATTAGAATCTTATAAGCAATCCACAGGCAATTGGAAATGTTCGCAAGTAAAAGGATACGAGAGAGACGCAACAACAATGGGCGGTATCAGCAGCTAGATGGCCTAAGCATGTGACTACGCAGAAAGCGACCCCAAGACCGAGGAAAGTGTAGATGAACCTGAAATTTTGCACAAAAGGGAGAATACTATGGGTGCTTGAGACAAATGCAAGGGCAATTAAGAAGAAAGCAACTAGGAGACTAATGTACTGTATCATAAAAATGAGGTGCAGAAATGCATATCCAGCTGACCACACTCAGAACCAATCAACCAACCATCTATAGCTAAAAGTGAGTCACAAACTTAAAGAGCAGAATTCACTACATTCTAACTATTTTTTTACACCGAACTGCTAATATTCAGAGTTGAGCACTGTTGAATCATATTTTAAGTTGACCCGTGTTTTCATATTGGAAAGACTTGTACCCAAGACATTTTTAAGGGAATCCTAAGCCTGACAATTTCGACCATTCTCATTGCCACTACATTCAAAGTCGAGCACTCCATTCTAACTACGGTTTATCAATATCCAAACGATTTCGAAAAGCTAATACTTCGATGATTGGACAATCTGATCCACCAAAATCACCCATATGCACTTTGAATATCATCGGCACCCAATTACACACAGCATCCACGCAACCCAATACAGAATTATTTTAAATGAAACCCAATTATCTCTTGATTAAAGAACCATAAGGAACATAACATGTACGGACTCCAAACACACAAACAAAAAGTTTTGTTTTTTTTTATTATTACAAGGAATTGAGATATTTGAGGTTGATTACCAAGGTGCAAGAGGGGAAGGGTCGTCAAAAGGAGAGTAACCCATTTGGGTGTTCCAAACCCTAATAAGACAGATGGAGTACACCACCATCCCCAACCCAACCATGCCTATCAAGCTGTTCAAAAGCTTCAATATAAATTGTACACAGCTTCTTAATATATCCATGGCCATTTGAACCCTCTCTCTCTCCCTTCTATTTGTTCCTCCTTCCAAGAACAAGTTTGCAGGGAAGGGAGAGAGGCAATTAGGGAAGTGTGTCGTGGATTAATGTTTATGTTTTGTTGTTGGTCGCGTTTTTGGATTTGATGATTACTGCTCCTTTGTTAGTTAGGTTTCCATGTTTTGAGATTGCGATGAAATTATTCTATTGTAGTTAAATAATATAAGGTAAGAAGGGTAATCACAAGGCTCCTGTGGTGTAGTGGTTATCACGTTTGCTTTACACGCAAAAGGTCCCCAGTTCGATCCTGGGCGGGAGCATTTCTTTTTTGTTGACAATATATCAAATCCCGTACTCAAATTTTACGTTTCACAATGTGTAAAAAAAAGGGAGAAAAATAACAAGGATAGAATTTTATTTTTACGTTTCAAAGGCATGACTCGTATTTGTAATTCTTTAATTAATCGTATCTATTTTTTTATAAATATTTAATTTAATTTAAATAATTAAACTTAAATTTTGAGACTTTACATAATTTTAATATTTATTACTCAAATGCTCGAACTCTTTGAATGGACTTTATAATGATAGTGTCACTTAGGGGTGAGTTCGGTGCGGTATTGCGGTATCGGTATGAAATTTCATACCGTACCGCATTTTTTTTCTTAAGAAAAATCAAACCGTGCGGTATGCGGTATAGGGAAAAACCGCGCGGTGCGGTATCGTGCGGTGTCGGGGTGGTGCGGTATTGCGGTATACCGCGGTGCGGTGCGGTATATTGCGGTATTTAGCATGTGTGCGGTGTGGTGCTAAAAACCGCAACCGCACCATTTTATCGCGGTGCGGTACGGTACGGTAATTTTTCATACCGATACCGCGCGGTTTGTTAAATTTGCGGTACGGTGCGGTACGGTACGATGCGGTATGCGGTATGTGCGGTTTTTTGCTCACCCCTAGTGTCACTAGATTGGTCCCTTCTTCTCGTCCCACCAAACCTAGAGGAGGCCCATAACGTGACAGATTGAACTTCATCACCAAGGAAAGATCCGCTACTCCGACTACCCCAATAGGAGGAAGGCTTCTCTTCTTTGCAAAGCAACTAGTTAATAAATACTCTTGTTATTTGCCTTACCAAATCAATTAGTACAATTTCAAATTAATTAAAACTTTAAAAGGTGTTACTTTTTTTTTAAAATAAATATTTAAATTTCAGAGATTAAAATCTGGTTAAATTTGAACTTATTTCTTCTTTGCTGGGCCCATTGTCTTTTGAAAAAACAAATACCAATATTGAGAAAACGAGATCTGCCGTATGCCAATCAGTTTGGTCCATTTGTTTGATAAATATGGTCATATGATTTTTTTTGGCTTGGTTCAATAAGTCTGTAGAGTTTCCTACCAGGAGAAAAAAAAACCTATCTGATTCATGTCAAGTTTAAGTATGAAAATACAACTTCCTTGAGACTTACTTAAAAATATGTTTTACAGTGTTTTCTTATATTTAGCTAATTGAACATATTATATTCGCTAGTGGTCTAAAAATAAATAATTAATTAATATTGTATAATTCATGTGCACTTTTCCCATAGCAATTCCAAGCTGGATCTGGAATTCAAATCGCTGTAAAGCTTAGAAAAATTCCGTCTTTTCCAAATAAACCGCGTCCACGTTGAGATAAAGAATTGATACTTAACAAACTCCTTAATCAGTAAAATGACAACGGGATATTACTTATTTTTAAGAAAACGGTTGTTTAAACTTTATCATTTACAAAACAAAAAAATTGTTTGAAAATAAAATAAATCTCAAAATTATTTAAAGTCTGAAAATTTAAACTTAATGAAAATTAAAAATTCCAAAAAAAAATCAATGCCCACACGGTGCTAGCCACGTGGATTTCCAGTAACAAATAAAAGGAGTCCAAAGGCAACAGAGTTGCTTCCCTGGCAAGGGTTTTCCCTTTAACCCTACTCTCCCTTATTAAACTTTTTTTAAGTATATATATATATATAATTCCATTGGATTTCTTTTCCCCTATAGTCCGGAAGAAAGAGGAGCGGCCGACCGAATTCGAGAGAGAGAGAGATAGAGAGATGGGGAGCTTCGAGAAGCAGGTGAAGGAGAGGGCGAAGGAGCTCAAGGTTTTGTTCGGGAAAGGGGTTAAGGTCGTCGGAGAGTCTTGCAAGAAGGGATGGAACAAAGTCAAGCACTTTAAACGTTAATTGATTTCTTCTATGTCTTTTTAGTTTTATATCTTATTATGTAAGAGATTTTCGTGATTTCTCTCCTTTTTCCCTGAGTCTTCCTCTTATCGTAGGTTTGGGTTGATTTGTTTATAAAGATCTGGGTTAATTCTGATGTATCACCCCAAAAAAAATGCCGATGTATTGTTTTGCTTTTTTTTTTTTCCTTATAGTTTCGTGTACTGAATTAATCGAATGGTGATTGCTTGTGAATTCTCGAGATCTAGAAATTTGAGGATAAGAAGATCACGACATTATCCTGTGATGGTGAGCTGTAGGGATCCGACATCATTAATGTCGGAGTACCAAATGTACAAGCGAAATCTCGAGTAAGTTGGTCCCAGCTATATAAGTTAATTTAACAAATTTTTGGATACAATTTTGAATTAAGTGCGATTTGTTGGAGTTTTTGGCTCCATAGCAACCCATACCATCTTCGACGGCAGAGCAACTGTGAACTTCTTCTGCATTTTACTTACACCACATAAAAAATAATTTTGGGGACAGGACTTCATTTTGGACCTAGATTTCAGTGAATAGATGCATTTAAGCGATATGTGTCGAAGTGTAATTATTGCAAATATTTACGGAGAGTAAATATACATGTCACTTAGAAAAAAAAAACTATCGAATCACTATTAGTCGAATTAAGGATCATGGGTTAGCATCTATAGGGTACTTCGGTGCTGGCGGCACCCAGTATTGTGGAAAAATTGTTTATCTTATTGGAGGAAAAAGCCTCCGATTAGGAAATGCGCAGAGACCAACGGGAAATCCAAGGGACCAACAATAAATCTAGGAGACGGTTGGATTTAGGAGGAAGCTCTTATGGAAAAGTATATCCTTGGAAATTTTGGTAAGGTTCTTTAATAGATAAATGAGGGGTAGTCAATTATGGGTATATGAGATATCTGAGTCAAGATCTATCTTGGATGTGAATTGCGCTTAAAAGATGATAAGCATGTTCTCGTGTTAAAGAGGAATTCGCTCTCCGTGAGACAATTGAATCAAGAAAGTTATGATGTAGAAGTCCATAGTGGCAAGGAAGCTAAGGATGCTCAAGAAGTTTGTAGGGTTAGGCGTGGGCGGGCGCTTGAAAACTAAGGTTGTAAGGAGAGAGCTCAAAAGTGGAAGACTCTAGATGGTTTCATTAAAAGTCGGGTGAAGTATGTGAAGTGGCATACAAGACCGTGGATAGTGGAGACGGTCAAAGTCAAGAGAAGACTTACGAAAACTTCGGAGAAACAATCTTTGAAGGCAATGTGGTAGATGCCTAATCTCTTAACAAACATAACGGTGAAGAACCTATATGATATGGGTAACAAGGCTACAAGTATAAGATGGATTGATGCGAGTGAGTGTCAAGTGATCTTGATAAGAGAGGAGTGTTCTCTTGGGATCGAGAAAGAGAATATCTTGCAAGTGTAAAGTTCAAGAAGGTGTCTGTGAAAAAGTTGGAGCTAGTGACTACTTCAATTAGTCTTGAGAAGTAAAAAGAAGAGGTCCAACTAATTGGGATCATCGAATAACGGGTGGTTAGTGCTAATTAGTAAAAACGATTATTCGAGTGAAGGGTGATAAGTCATCTAATGAATAAAGTGATGTTCTCCGAGAGAAGGAAAGTTGGCCCAGAGAGTAGGTAAAGCCCAAGTCCAAGAGCCTTACAAACAGAGTGAGCTCATAAGAGTATGAGTAGCCACATTAAAAAGTGCAAGAGGAGTCATCGAATGAATGGTGATAAATGTTGAGGTTGAGATGAGTCTCTAGGTAGGAGATTGTTGGATATGAAGTCTGAATTTGAGCGAAGTGACTCGGGGATGCTCGTAAAATTGATGCCCAAAATGGCACACATTGTTCGGGAGATAGATTGGCGCGCGCCAAGGGGACTGACGCATGCAAGAGGGTTCATAATAATTTCTTGGCGGTCGTCAAGAAATTTGTGACTGCTAGACATGCCCGAGAAAAATAATTTTTGGAGTATTTTGTCCCTCCTTTTGGTATAACTTTTTTAAATACCCATTCTTCTTCTCTTGTAATGTATATCTAGAGTTCCACAAAATATCTAGTCATATATTTAGAGAGATAATCTTCTGTGTAAAGATCAAGTGAAGATATACATGAGATTAGTGAAAATTTCTCTTGGTTTTGTACATCTTCGGACGTAGACATATTCATTAAACCGGTTGAACAATTTCTTTGTCTCGTTATTGTTATTTTCATTGTAAACTTTGTTGTAATTTGTGACTTACTCACGTTATTGCATTCGGTATTAATTTGTACCAACATTTCACAATTTGTTGCAGCGAGGATGTCAATGGATGATGTATTTCCATTGGTCTCGGGTGGCTAATAGTAAATTCAGTGGGAGAGATTTATGTCAAATGGTACACTTAATGTAAGTATTCAACTCCGAGTAATACAAATTTCACATATAAAAAGTTTATTTCCTTGATGGCTTACAGCTCAGTTGTAACAAAGATGCCAATTTGGAAACTATCCTCTGTTGGTAGCAAAACAATGTTTTTCTTATTTTTCACTTTAAAGATGCCGATTTGGACAGCATTTCAGGGCATGAGAAGAGTGGAAAGTTCACTTTCAATCAAAGAAGCTGACAAATATTTCTCTGGCAGATGGCGCAGATGTACTAAAGTCAGGCCTCTCTATAGAAAATGAGTTGTTTGGCTTCTTTGTTTTTACGCCAATGATTGTATCAAGAGAAAGAAATTAATGTCGCAATGTTAAAACAGCTTATAGCCATCTTAAATTCGGATAACCACAGGTACACTAAAGGATATTGTATAACACACTCATTCTCGCTGATTTTTGTATATGCTTTTGTTCATGATCAGTAAACATGCTTGTCCATTTATAATCATCATCAATCTATATTTAGTCATTATTAAATGATATGGACGATGATAAAGAAATCAAATCTTTTTAATCATAGACTAAAATTTGGAATCATCCAATTAATAACCATATAAATTTCTGTTATCTCCGAAGATAGTTGAACTAACCACAGGCCCCAATTTAATGGGCCTTTTCTACCAGGCCCAAACTAAATACCAAAAGACAGGCAAAACGGAACGAGGGAGTTTCGACTTTTTCTTTTGTGTGAAATTCATTTAAAAAAAATACAGAACCAACACTAAACTACCGAATTACATTAATTCCATATTTCTTAGTTTCCTATAAAAATTAAAAACAGCTCGGTCTTTGGAATTTAAATAAAAAATACCCCTTCAACGGACTCCTGTCATACAGCATATACTAATACCCTCCTCTATTCTCCCTTGCGCCAATCACCACCGTCCATCAGCTTCTTATCAAGTCAACAAATCCAACAGCCACACACGATGCTCATTATTTCTCCTCCCACTCGATAATCCTAAAAATATAATCCAGTTTTAAATGAAAACTTTAAAACGCAAATCAACCGAAAAGAAAATACATATTTTAAAGTTGTTGGATTTTTCAGGTCTGTAGAGGATAAAATGGATCATTCTATTATAAATAAAATAGAATGTTTAATTATGATAAAATAATTTCACCAGAATTTCAAAATAAAATAATTTGTTCGTATAAGAAAAGGGCGAAAAGATAATTTATCTAACTATAATAAAATAATTCGACAAGTCTATCTTGAAATAAAATGGTTTGCTATATGAGTTGTCTTTATTTTAAGAAAAAAGTAATTTTCAGTAATATATATTATTCCAAAAAATTATCGTAATATTTATAATAAAAAATTATCAATCGAATCAAACTGTTATTAAATTATATCAATTAACTCTATCTACAAATTGAGTCAATTTCAAATATATTTTATCAATTTTTCCACGTACATCTATCCCAACTATTCTCGTACAACCCAGACTTTGCCCGGGCATATAACCAACCACATCATCAAATTTGATGACGTGGGCTCTATCCTCCTCTTTATTCTCTCTTCATTTCTCCCCTCTCCTCCTTCCCTCTCTGGGACAAAAAAAGAGAAAACATAAATTTTAATAACATTTTGTTATATTTTTAAGAGAAAACCTTTTAATTATTTTTTATTTGTTTTGCTATTTCTTTCCCCTTTTGCAAAGGATTTCATATGCCCCGTCGTTGACTCCTTCAACGACGAGACTTCTCCTGATTACGCCATCACCACCTTCAGCCACACCGCCACCCATTGCGACGGGGACGAGACTTTGTTTTCTGGGACGCGGACCTCCGGCTGGAGCTCTCACTTGGAGATCGACCGGGACCGAATCCTTGAGCTCCCGAATGCGAGCGTTGCAGTTGCCCATAGTGGTCTGGTTAGAGTGGAGGAGGAAAGTTTGTTGCAAGGATTTGAGGCGAAGAGAGAAGGGATGGAGAGGAGAGAGGGGAAATAGAGAGAGAAAAAAGGGTGGGGAGAAGCCACGTCATCAGATTCATGTGTCCGTGGACCTAATTAACATAAATTACCTAAAATTGTTATTTTTGTTACTGCGTATTAAAGTTTTTCGGTTACTTAAAATTATTTTTCCCTAATTTTAAATGCACGCACAACACGACACGAGGATCTCGCATCTCTTCTATCCATATTCCCTCAACTTCCCATCTTCCTTCCTCCTCCTCCCCACCGAACCGGCGTCGTCCTCTTTCAAATTCTCCTCCTCTGCCTGGTCTTATCTTCTCATTTCTCGTGGATCCACGTGGCTAATGGAGATGACATCAGCGGAAGAGCTTTCCACACGCGCGCTTCTTCTCTCCATGGCTCGCGTCTCCTCCATCTCTGTCGCCGTACGGACACGAAGGTCGACGACGAACTGCTCTCCTATACCTAACAGCACGCAACCTCGAATACCTGTATGTTCTCCTGTGTACTAGATCCCGAACCGTCGTCGTTTAAATCTCTCTCTCTCTCTCT
>SOPF01027997.1:0-21084 GCA_012979155.1 Hypericum perforatum | reverse complement strand
CATGTGTAATAATATCAAGACGAAAAATATATATTTCCCAAGGATAACTTTCTTCTGCGAGATTACCTCTCGCAAATCAAACATGTATACAAGATTCAATAATTGTGTTCTTGCAAACCTTTTTTATACAAAAATATCTATATATTTTAGCAACGCTTATTATGAAACAACCTATGTAGTTAACAAAAAAATTAAGCTGTGCCAATAACCTATCCCCCTCTCATTAATTATTGCATAAGTAATTAACTAATCACAACATATGAAAATCATATAAATAGTTAATTTGAAATTCAAAAACTAGTAGCAAAATATAGTGATACACAATACAATGTAGACCTACTTACGCTAACCAATTTTATAATTTGTTTCATGCATGGTGATAGCGTCGACTTATACTAACTCGTTTATATTTTATTATTCACGTCATTTTTCAAAGAAATTGAAGATGCTCAAAATATGTACTGTGTGAAATATTTAAATAATTTAGTTTATACTATCTATATCAATAAAGTATACTTTTTTCGCGCATATATTCTAAAATGCGAGGATGTGGCACGTCACTTTACTCCACGCGTCTCCTCGTCCTTGATTAGTGCATGTATTATACGTACCAGGGGTGAAGCACACCAATGACGTCGCTACGGGTATTCTAATCTATAAAGAGAGAACTCGACTAATATGTGCTTTCTTAATTTTCTTGATATATTTTCTTCGGGTTCTTGCCACCTCATAAAAATTCTATTTTGTGAGTTTTTGTGTGACAAAAAGGTATATGGATTGAATCCGAAATGATAGATTATTTCGGATTGTTTAGACTTAAGAGGTTGATAACAACAAATCTTCAGAACTGCAAGTTTTGGTAACGATATTGACATGCCCCGTTATTGATATTCAGAATGCACTTATGGTATTAATATGCCGAATTATCAATATCGACATGTGAGTGATTTCCAACCGTCCGTACATGTACTTTTTCATTTTAGTTTCTCACGTGTCCTTCACTCTTCACTTTAAACCATTCAGAATGACCCTCTTCCGAATTCAATTCAATCCAACTCTAAAAACACATGTTTACGAACCGATGCTTACGCCTGATAGGTATGATGATGATAAATCACCAATAGCTCATATCTCATTTTTTCAGAGCTTAACGAATCAATTCTTGTTACCTATAGATTACAATGATGAAATATTTTAATCGAGAGAAGAAATTGTTGGCTACAGTGTGAGTATAATAGCATATTTCCCACAACTGCTCGGTCGGGGAGAAGGGAAAGGCTTGTAAAACCTATCAGATAAGACCTCAAAAAGGAACGAGAGCTGTTGAGAGGTTCCATATTGCCGAGACAAAGGGCAGCACTTCAGTATATGAAACTCTCATGTTGTCTCATCCCCGCTGCATTGAGCATTACCTATGGTTTCCTTTTATGCGGATGCTTTAGCTGCTTCAGCTTTCTATTATCCTTCAGCGTCTGTATCTGACTTCTTTGGGATTTTGAAATGAATCACATAATTTTGAATTTTATACACTACAGCATGGTTAAAAATTGTTGGCTATGAATATATATATATATATATATATATATATATATATAATAGCACTAATATTTTAAGCAGACGATTCTAGTTACTATTAATTGAAAGCTTGCGCGATACGATTAACCTGGATTACATCCATTGATGTGAAATATGTTAATCAACAAGATAGAAGTATGACATTATTTGGAAAATGTCCTAAACGAAGGCTACCAGAGAAACTTATTGTCCAAAACTGAAAAAAAAATGATTGAAATAATTATGGACGGGGATTTGATGCCAAATCCTGACGAAGCGTACATAGTCATAGTTAGGGGTGAGCAAAAAGGCGCGAAAACTGCACACCGCACCGCGCCGTACCACACCACACCACACCACAAATTTAACAAACTGCGCGGTTTAGAACGGAAAAATCACCACACCGCACGACACCGCGAAATGGTGCGGCTGTGGTTTTTAGCACCACACCGCACCGCACCATATATATATATGTAAATTTTTTTGAAAGGTATATATATGTATATATACATATTATATATATATTTCTCCTAAAAAAGTCTACCCTTCATGATCATATTTCTTATTGGACACCTATTGTTTTTGCATTTTTTCTTAATTTTTTCAATTTAATTCAAATTTATATATTATTTTATTGATTTGAGCCCGTTAAAATGGGCTTGGCCCAGTGCGGTGTAAAACCGCACACTGCACCGCACGACCTCTACACCGCAACGAGCCGCACTGCGCAGTTTATCACAAAATCGCAAATCGCGCGGTTTATTTTTTATTTTTTAAAAAAAGTGCATTGCAGTGTAGGATTTTCGCCCACACTGCACCATACCGCACCAAACTCACCCCTAGTCATATTGTTCATAAAACGACAGATACTTCCCAATAATTGATAGAGAGATTTAAATGAAACCCTTTAATAATTCCTACGAAAGGAAAAAATCCATACAATACTGTAGTCCAAATGACACTTGTAATTTGGATATCCAGTGTTTTTACCAAAGAAGCATTTTGATCATTTTCAAATAATAGGACAGTGACCATCAACATTTAAAGTTTTAAACCACAAGATAATAACATATAATTTTATCCAAAAAAAAGGGGAGAGAATTTTATTTTTGCCTCCCGGAATTTGTCCATTATCTATCCACACGTCACTCCACTACTTCTGTGCGAATGTTGGAAGCACGGAAGCAAAGCAAAGGCCAATAATGGCGGCAACCCATCCATGATCCACCCCCTCCTATATATATATATATATATATATATATATTCACATAAATATATTATATCTACCTTTCTCTCTTATATTTTTCTAGCTTAATTTACAAGTGTCGCTTTAAAATTAGTTAGAAAATTTATCATATTTTAAAATTATTTAAAACTTAAATTAGTTAACTTAATAATTTGTTGGGATAATCCCCACCAACTAGTAGACAGACAGAGAGAGTGAGATATCATACCCATAAAATACAACACTAGGAGAAAAAGAGAGACTAAAGTAAAGGAGCTGGTTGCTTGGCTGTTAGTGGGTTTATTACAGTGGTTAAGTTAAAAGGAAGCTTGTTAATTATGGGTACCAAAGATGGGTATTATGATAATAGCAGCGTTGGGGACCAAGAAGAGGGTATCACCAAAAATGGTGCCTTTGATGGTTTAGGTGCGTTCACGGCTCATCCCCACCGTCCATTCCCGGGTGTTGTTGGTGCTGGTGGGCCCACCTCGAGAAGAAGGTATACGGTTGGTGATATATACGAGGAGGCCAGTGGTGATGGTGGTGTCTGTTTTGGGAACGCTCTCTACCATCAGCCATTTAGGACCCGGACAAGTTACAATAACTATACAGCTGCCTTCAAATTCCCAATCTCAGGTAATAAATAAATTAGTGTCTAGGACTAAAGGACATGTTTTTTTTTTTTTGTGTTTTCGTCTCGTGGGGTTGTGAATCTCTAGTATTCAGAATCTATCTGGCGTAGTTAAGAGCTGTGAATCTCTAATATTTCGAGTCTGGCGGGTGTTGTTTGGAGTCAGCTCTCCCAAGGGTGTCTTTTAGATGTGCATATCTCACTTTCTCTGTGCATGTCTTGAAAAGACTGGAATTTTTTGGGACCGGGAAGCAAGTCAAATGAATGAGAGGAAAGAGAGTGCATGTCTCTCATTGTCTGACTTGGCTTGGATGTAATGGTAAAGTTTCTGATTTCATGTTTTGTTGGTTGTTTTTGGTTTAAATGTAGGAGGAGGAGGAGGAGGAGGAGGAGGAAAGGGGATGGCGGCTTCTATTGGATTTCCTTTCACAAATGCTCAGCGGAAGGAGCTGGAAAGACAAGCTATGATTTACAATTATATGGTGGCTTCTGTTCCTGTTCCTCCCCACCTTCTCATCCCTCCTAATTTCATAAATAGTAAGCAAGTGCAACTCACTCAATAAAGTTGGATAGTTTTTGTTCTTTAGGTTATGTTTCACTAAAGTGATTAGTAATTTTGTAGCAATTGATTGCTTTCTCTCATATATCATGAAATGGTTTTTTGAGTTGGCATATCTGTTGCTTTGCAGTTGGGAGTAATGGTCTAGGCTCGAGACTGAGAAGCGGGGGATCCAATTTGGAGCCAGGGAGGTGCAAGAGGACCGATGGGAAGAAATGGCGCTGCTCAAGAGATGCGGCCCCTGACCAAAAGTACTGTGAGCGCCACTTGTACAGAGGGCGCCCACGTTCAAGAAAGCATGTGGAACTCCTTCCCAACGACAACGTCGACGTCATTAATCTCAACCACAATGCCGAAAACTACAAGAAGACTCGGCTTGTTACCGTGACTGCACTTTCAGCATTTGGATTCCCCAGCAACAGAGCCGGCTCTAGCTGGCAGTTGGCCGGGGCTAATTCTCAGCCGTATTGTCAAAATCATGCTTCTGTCATCAAGAGTGAGAAAAAGACAACTTGTGATTCTGATAGTCCTTTTATTTTGCCGTACAACGAACCCAGGTATGTCTCGTGCAGTTGTATTTTGTTTGAGTTGGGAATGTAATTCGTTGAATAGTTATTAGTGTAAACCATTTGCTGCAGGGAACTTGACTGGTTGGTGAATGGCGGGCCTTTTCCTGTAACCACGAACGATAAAAATCGGAAATTGCGTGATCGAGCTGCTGAGAGTTCCTCCATTAATTATCAAGAAGAGCCTTCACATTTAAACTTGCTAGGACTCTTTGGTTCAGTAGAGAGTGACCGTTACAATCAGAACTTATTCCTCAGCGAGGCACCGAGACCATTCATCGATGCATGGTCTAGTTCCAGGAATGCCACCGAGTCACCTTCTCGTGACGGAGTACATGTCATGGAAAATGATACCAGTTGCATCCCATTTAGTTTATCTATAAACAGATCGCATGACTTGGTTTCTAGATCATGGATTGCACCAACAACACCGGGCGGTCCTCTGGCCGAGGTCCTGAACTTAACCTCGGCCACCACCAACATAACCGGTCAATCTTCTCCGGCAGCTGAAAGTGGTGATTATGGTGTTAGCCCTTCTGCGACGTCGGTCTCTTCGCCGTCCGGGGTTCTGCAGAGAACGCTGGTTTCATTCTCGGACGGCAGCGGCAACAGCAGCCCGACAATAAGCATGTGCTAGTGCCAACCGCCCTGAGATTGCATTGCCATGGTTGGATCACGACGGATGAAACAACTAAGTTGAGATTGGAACCAGTTTTATTCATTTGATGTTGGTATATTGTAGTTCATTTGTTCTTTGGTTTGGCCAATCAATTGTTGTGCACTTAGGACCGTTCATGTGTTTGTTCAAAAGGCAAGTGCTTGCAAGGAGAATTATGATTAGAAATTATAAATCCTCCTTTGGAATTCGATGCTTTATTATATTCAGAATTTTCTAAAAGGAAAAGTCTACATGATTACCTTGTAGTTTTCCTAATTCTTATCTGGGTATTTGTGATTTTGGGTACTTGTGATTTCAAAAGGAAAGAATCGATATTACTTAATTCAATTTTCTCACTTAAATTTATCCAACTTCGGTTCAATTTTTTTTTCAATACGCATCGTCTAAATGCTTACGTAGACTGCCACATGAATTTGACATGGAGTAGTTGTTGATGTGTTCTTGCATAAATTATCAAATTAATACTAAATTTATTTATTATTGAAAAAAAAACTCCCCTTGCTTCCTCTTCCACCCCCTCCTCCCTTCAAACTCTCGTCCAACCAACCAACTAATTGTACCTATTCCTCCATTAGCGCACTCTTACATCAAAACCCAAAAACAAAAACCATTAAAATTACGAACTTTATCATCAAAACAAATACCAATCCACTACAAATTCTAATATTTTTGCAATATTAAGACAAAAATAGAAGAACCAAAACAAAAAAAGGAAAATAAAGTACTTTAAAAAACTCACTAACCCACTTCCCACAGAGAGGAGAGGAGATTAGGAGTTTTTTTTTTACTTAAATGTAATCAACTCCTAGTACTAATTGTTGGATTTTGGGCCCAGATTGCATTCATTATTCTGCAAATCTAGGCTCGGGCCCATTGGGCCCAAGTCAACGGGCTGGTCAAGCAGTTGAGTAGGCTGACGTCAGCAATGATGTCAGCTGCCACCCGGACACCCACGTTAGTGCTAAGTCAGCGCTAACGTGGCCATGCAAGCCATCACGTGGCTAGCATGCGACTGAGTGGTGCCACGTTCGGTAATTTAGCTTAATTAGCATTTAATTAAGCGTGATTGATTTTGTAATTATGTGTTAATTATGTGCGTGAAACCAACACTAATAAAAAGTAAAAGCACTATTTTTTAAAATGTATTGTGGTCATCGGTTACCGCTCCCACAGGATGTCGAGAACCAACTCAGCAAAATCTTAATCATCAAACACTTGACTGTAGATGTTGATCCGTTTGGTCACCACGACGCGATCACCCCATATATCTTGACACGAATATGCCAGGATCGCCTGTCTCTACCATGAAGAATAGGGTCCCATCGAGGGAGAGGTAATTGACGGCGGGGACGAGGAGGGTTGGGGTATAGGGGTGGCGTGGTGGGCCTGGGTTCTTGTCAGTTTGATCCCAAGTTTGATTTTTTTTGAAATATTTTGTGCTTTTTTTTACTTGTGGGTAGATTTTATCGGCTTGTCCATTAATTGTCTTCTCTATTCTTGTTTTATTCTTGTACAAAAATGAGGTTGGAGGTTGAAGATGGGAAACTCATGAGATCTTGATATTTTGAGATGAACGGAAAAAGAAAGACAAACATTAGGATACGAATTTTTGAAAATAATAAATAAACTTTGTACTAATTTAGCAATTTATCCACCAATACATAAGCAATGGCTAATCTAGATAAGAGTCATGTGGCAGTCCACATAAGTATCTAAACAATGCATTCTAAAAAATGACAAACTAGACAAGGTGAACTTAAGTGATAAAAATTGATTAAGTTGGCCAATTTCTTTCTTTTGAAACTACGGATACCTAAGTGAGAATAAGAAAATTTCAGGGTTGTGAACTTTTCTCTTTTCTAAATCAATCGTGAGGCATTTGAGCTGTTATCGGCAGACAAATCGTTTCAAATCTAATGTTGGAGCAAGATATGTTGTGTGCGTACAGGTCCAATACCAATTATAACCTAACTAACTAGTAAATTTGCCATGGATGTTCCTAATATGTATGCAACAAACTCCAAAAAAAAGTTAAAACTATTTGACAAAATTTTAGTTAAGGGTTCTACTGAGACTACTAAGTCAATTTTTCTTTTAGAGTAAAAAAGATAGCAGGCAAAAGTTTGAGATTAGAACAAAATTTGTTGAGAAAATTTCAATAGTATCCAACAAATTTAAGACTCAAATTTGAATACCAAGAATAAAATCAATTGCACTAACTAGTTTAAATTATTGTTACTTGTGTACAATTTACATAAAACAAGCATCCAATGACATATTAAAGCAACTTTGGAAGCTCTATCTCTTGACAATTTTGAGGAAATTAGTTTAGGTGGATTTTTAGATGTAAAAATAAAGAGTTACTGGTTTATTTGGAAAAAAAGTTGCATCTTGTCATTTAAAGAAAAAGCCTTAAGTTTTCTAATTGATTTTTATCTAAGTATTTTTTTATTTTATTTAACTATATTTTTTTTTTGAAGGTGATAAATATTTTACGACGATTTATAAGAGATGGTGTTTGTCCATGAAAAACTTAAAAAAGAAAAACTCTAAAGTCTTTCTTAAAAAAGCCATCTAAAAGTGTGGCTGGATTCGATCGATGGCTTGGTGGTTTTGATATTTGTTATTGTAGAGATATGTGAAAAATAATTAAATTGATAATACAATAAGAATGAAGATATTATATTATAAATAATACATAATGAATGTTCTTTCCATGATTATCTCTCTTCCACCAATCTCTTAAGTTTAGTTTTTTTTTTTTGTTAAATAAGTTTAGTTTAAATACACTACAAATAGATTTAATTTATGTCGGGTTATATATAATCACAAGCACGGTCGAGAAACTTTACTATGCTTATGATATACCAATTTATATTTATTGAAGTAATGGCCATCCATCTAATGGAGGACTTTTAACAATATTTTCCTATCAATTGAAGATTAATTAATTCTATCAAAGAATGAATTAAATATTAGCATAGCTATTCATAATTATTCCCAGATAAATTTGATGTCGCATACAGACTTATATAATTAACAATTATTTGGTCTATTGAGATAGGGATAAAAGATAAACAAAATTAAAGCAACCAATTGTTTAAGAGGAGCGGCTAATAAAAGGTCATTTCATCTAATTTGAGTAACAAAGTTATTTCAATTTACTAAAAAAATAAGTTTTATAAAAACATTTTGTTAGAATAATTTTAACACATTTTAAATTTATTATTGCCCATTTATCGATTGGTTTTCGTATGTTTTATTCAATAAATTCAATGTTTAACTTTCTTTTTCACCTTTGCCCAAACCACCTAACTTCTGATTACATGTCCTCTTAAGTTAGTGATACTCTAATTCATAATCATAATTGCATAAATATTGTCCCTCACGTCATCTAATCTGTAATCATAGTTGCATAAACATTCTCCCTCATGCCATCCAATCTTGTATTTCTGAATCACCAAGATCAAATCGAGGTCTCAAATTCGAGCTCTAGGAATGCAGGTGTGTCAAGATTCTAGGGAGAGTTGTACAATCGTTTATGATTAATTTGGCTCAAACTATAATTAATTAATTTATTGAGTGTATCCATACTAATAGACTTCCAATAAAAATATTGTACGTTTTATTGTGTATTTATTATAATTTTTTAGTCACATACCTAGTGGGAAAATATTTATAAATTATGAGTACGTAAAAGCTTGTACTTTGGGTGCCCATTGGAATATGTAGCATCTGCATTAAAATAAGGGTAAATTATATTTGGCCCCCTCGGGTTTGGGTTATTTAATGCTCGCACCCCTCTTATTCTAAAATCGATTAAAAAAATCCTTTATGTTCGGCAAAATTGTACGAATTAGCCCCTCATGTCAGAATCAGAGATTTTCTCTGGTGAGGAGGCACAGGAAATGACTATTCTATCCTTACACTAAAAAACAAAAATAATTTAAAAAAAAAACTCTCTCCTCCCTCCTCTCTTCTCCTCTCTCCTCTTCATCCCCCCTCCTCCCCTTTTCTCCTCAAAGCAACACATGTCCCCTTCCTCCCGCTGGAACTCAAAACTTTAGAAACATAATTCCCCATTCAAAATCTATAATCCTACAAATACAATGTCAAGGGTGGTTTCATCCTATCCTCTAGCGAAGCCCCGATGGGCGAATATTGAGGAGGAGGAGGATGACGTGAACGGGGTAAAGAGAATCGTAGAGTACAAGTTCGACGGAAATAGCAAGGTCAAGTTCACAACCGCTTTTCATATTAGGAAGCTCTCTGATGCCTACCTCAGCAAGAGCACCATCAAGTGGTGATCCTAGCCCAAGTTTGGCAACGCTCGTGAGGATGTCAGCGCCTACCTCACCGTGTTCTCCATCGAGGAGATCCTCCTCGAGCGCTGCGCTCTTCTCTGGTAACCATTGAGTCGATGCCCGAGATTACATGTTCATGGAACTTAGTTGCAGTAGTAGAAGACCCAAGAAAAGGATGGTTGTGGCCTTCCCTGAACCTAATCGGAGAAAACCCATTTTAGGGTTTTGGGTCTAATTAATCTCCAACTTCTATGTGATTTGGTGAATTGGAAGGAACAAACAAGATATAGGTGGTTGCTTGATTAAATTAGTCGACGACCAGAGCACAAAGTAGAGCTAGCCAACATACATGACCACGGAAAAGATAGAGGGAAGGAGCAAGGGAGGGAGAGATAATTTGTTTGGAGGGAAAAATAGGAACCAAACATTATGGAGATTTTTTGTTTTTTAGTATAAGGGTAGAATAGTCATTTCTCGTGCCTCCTCATTGGAGAAAATCTCCAATTCCAGCATGATGGGCTGATTCGTACAATTTTGTCGAGCAGGAAAGATTTTTTAATTGATTTTAGAATAAGAGGGGTGCGAGCGTTAAATAACTCAAACCCGAGGGGGTCAGATATAATTTATCCTTAAAATAAACTATTGAACAATTTAGTCAGAGATATGCATTTATTTTAGGAGGTGTATGTTCAAATCTTATAAATATAAATGATGTCATCGCAAAAACTACGTTTTAAATAAGACTCTATAATGCTTCACTCGAATTATATAGAAAAAGAAAAAAAAAAGTATTGAATGGTGATGATATTGAGAGGGAAAATAAATTTGGAGGCTCAAAACTGATCACTTTAGTAGTTTAGGTGAGTTTGGTTTCTGAAAGTTGCACTTTTTATTGGGTTCATCCGGCATTTGCACGTTGAGATGAGTCCACATCTTTCTCGGTGATAGTGCAGAACTTTTCATTAGGCCCATGTTACCATGTAGAGGAAGCTCTTTGCCTAGAATCGAGGAATCTCATTAGACACAATTTTATTATAATTCATTGTTTTTAATTTTTATTAAATATAAAAATTATTATTATGATATCAGAGCAAGTTTTTAGCTCTTCTAAACTCATGTCGTATGGATTTCATTTGAAAAGACATGTTAGAAAAAGTAACATTGTTTTTTTTAGATCCTATTCTAATACCTATTTTATTACAACATGTGAGGAATCGAACTCTGAACTTCTCAAACCCCTCCCTACCTTTGTGTGGCTGGACCAAAGGTCACTCGGCACAATAAATAACATTGTAAGTTAAACGTTCTTTCACCTAATCTATAAATATCAAAAATCTATTTATTGACTTAAATTGTAGAATTAAATACGATTTTAACACTCCCATTTCTTAAATTCAATATATATTAATTGGAACAGCTTAGTGACATTTAATCAATATCAATTAGAAATTTTGAGTTCAGATATTTCGGTACTCTTTTTGGGTCATGGATTTATACATAGAGTCATCAACCTAGATGATTTAGCAAACAAATTTTTTCTTCACACAAGTAGTGGATCACTAAAAATCTTGACCAAAGCATACCAACAACCTAAAAACTTGGTGCCATGTTCGAATCTGACTTGGAGCTCAGCATGGTGTCTTAGAGAAACGGGAAAAACCTTTTTCCGTATCAAGGTGTTTCAGATCATTCGGCTTTGACCTTCCTTTTCTCGTCCAAGATTTAGTTGAATATCTGGAATAGGCTCACGGATCCTCACTAGCTCTAATATAACGTACCAATTTATCTATTTTAACAAGTAAATTTGTATTACAAATAGAGCGGGTAAAAAATTTAAAGATAAAAGGATTTAGAGAACTCACCAAAACATAGAACCAACATTATAAATGCAATCAAACAAAAAGTCAATTGTAAGTACAATGTCGAACTTTTTTATAGCATCCTGAACTCAAGGCATTGGGTGCCGGTCTATCTTCTAGGGGAGCAGCATCGTTGGATGTCGTAGGCATTTGTAGTAACTTCTGCGTCCTTGCCAGCCAGCGGTTGGGTTCCTTGCTCTCGTGAAATAGTAAACTGTGAAATGAAAGAGAAGTTGGCCAGCCAAGAAAACATATTGTCATATGGATACATTTAAGCAATTAGGATAGGCTTCTAGTTCAGAAAATAAGAGAGGAAAGCTATTAAAAAAAAGGTAAGACACAACAGCCTGCCTTTACATAGAATTTCGAAACCAGCAACCTTTTGCATAAAGATTGCAGGAAGATGGAGATGAATGATAAATAAGATTACTCAGGAGCAACATTAGACGATATTGATTAATGGAATGGAATGGATAAAGTTGAGACGTTAACAATAATAATTCAGGTCGTAGAAACTGTGAACATTCCCAGCCAAATCACCACATCTCCTTTTTATCAATAGAACAAGTGTTCTTTGTTTTATGAGATGGATACAATTGGTCATCGATCAAAGATGCGGATATTGCTTGTAACGATAACAAATTTGATCTTTTAAAATATTTGAGGTTAAGTATTACAAGAAAAATAATTGATACAAAAATTGAAAATACCCTACCCTAAATTAAAGAAAAAAAAAGACACTCGCACAATTGGAGTTATATGTAAAATTATTTATCAATTGTTGATACATTAAACTCTACATACCCGAAAGTTTGAAGTTCAATAAACCAAACTTAATATTAAAAAAAACACTCTACATACCACAAACGTAACAAAATGGTAAGACATTGATAAGTTGGTGAACATTAAACATGGGAGCCTCACTCTAGGCACGTGACAGGGAGACTCTCTCTAGGCACGTGTCCACATCTAGCTCGCCGAAAAAAAACCATGTTGTAAACATTTTTTCAGGTAAAAGAATATTATTAGCTTAAATGAAAAATTGGACAGTGACATCGATCTAAGATCTATATAAAAAAAGAGCTCGGATTGCAACAGAATAAGCCTGGACAAATTAAACCGTATACGTTTCGGTGCACTTCCTCCACCATTATTAATTAGCTTTTCTATATTCTTCTTTCCCACAAAAACCTAAGGTGCTGGTGAGATTTATTATTGGACTATAACTAATTCAACTGTTTTCAAAAATGTAAAAATTTGTACTTTTCAGTAATCTAAATTCGAAATTGGTATTCATAAACAATTCGAAGATGGAAACAGGAACCATGAGGGAGAAGGAAACTCTTACCTTGTTACCTTTTTAGGGAGTATATTGAGATTTATGTCCAAGGCTAGAGCTTATATCTATATACCAATAGGAGAATAAAAGGCGAAATTTACATGGCATATAATTTTTTAGATTAGTTCTTCAGGTAATAGACTGGATTTAGTGTGGTCATTATTATTGATTAAGCTCTATTTTCTATACCAAGTTAACAAGTTTTTTGAATACGTGAACGATTTTTACGAATAGCCTTGCTTCGCAAAGTTTGAGACCTTCAGGGGCTAAATCATAATTCATCTTTTTTGAGTGTAGATATAGATGACAAACTTTCTTTCTGATCATCAGTCTTCTTCTCCTTATTAAAGGGAGATCCATGGTTTGCCAACTTACTTCTCTGAAGTGAGTAACCTACCACATGACAAAGTTACATTGGTAGCTTTACTTAGTTATCTTTTCAAATGTCAATTCACTTGGAAAAATTGGTGGACTAATTTTTTGGACTATCAAATGAGTTTGTGCTCTGATTATCACAATAATAGGTGAAACTCACCCAACAAAACTTATAGGTGTATAAAAAAAATTTGCTAGTAAAAAACTAAAAAAAAAAGTTTTAGGAAAAACACATGAACAAACTCGTAACAATAGAATTATTTTGTTTTAAAAAAATTAGCTTAAATGTAATTTTCCAATATTTCACTTCACAAATGTTCTATTTAGACACGGTTAGCACAAGACAGAGAAAATGCAGGCCGAAAGCCATATTATCCAACAGGGACAATGCTAATTTAAATTCCGTGAAGAAATTCCAGGCCCAAATCCATAATATCTAAGTGGTACCTTGGATGGGCAAGGACATTCATGGTAAATCAATATTAGAAAAAAAAATATAGCTGATGGTGATTTACCCTTTGATGGTCAGTTACCTGTAAAAATTGATTTTCCGATGGTCACTCTCACAAATTTCTGGTCAAATTTCAATTTAGTCCCTAAATTATAAAAATTATAATAAAACTTTTAGGCACTAAAGATTGGTGATTTTGCCAACCCCTTTCTCTACCCCTCTGTTCTATGGCAAATGGCTGTCCGCTGGTGCCCTTGAAAGAAATGCATGATTGGATTTTAGTCAAATTCGCATTTCATTTCTTTCTCTCTCTCTCTCTCCACAAACTTAATGTCCACCTAGAGACATTGGAGGCTCCCAGGGGATTAGGACCACCTTCTCTTTATTAATCGGTCAACGTTAGAAGTAGATATTATTTTAGAGCACACCCTCTATGTTGCGAGTCAAAAAATTATCTAGTGTTTCCCTTTATCTTAATAATTAATTTGTACATTTTATTTTGATCGATTTGGACACCGTTACCCAGTAGTTTAAACATATCTTGATTGATAGTTGATTTTTTTCTATTTGATCTTCTGAACAATTTTTTAAAATGAAAAATACCTCCAAATATTTTGCTTAAAAGTGATTAGCATAATATCACGAAACATTGTTAAGTCTAGGAAGGTATTGACAAATATAATCGTGATGTAAAAGTTATAAAAATTACTTTTTTAAAACAATAAGATAGCGATTTGTAAATTGATCATGATATGACTGTTCTTAATGTCCCGGAAGGTGGGATGGGTCCGTGCTCGGTGTCGCCTAAAAGTTAAAGCATTATTGTGCCGACGACCGGATCCTCCAAATGACTCAACTGTATTAACCTCTAAACAAAAATGACTTATCTATACTTCCTATATAACGAAGGAAGTTTATAGTTCTATAGTTTAGGACCTTTGGTCAATATGGGCTATCTCTTAAATTGGAAATCTGACTAGAGATGACAATAGGTAGGGTAGGATAGGGTAGGATAGGATATTTATAGTATCCAACACATACCTTAATTTTTGTAGTTGGATCCATAAACTATCCACGACCGTATGGATATCTTTTAGAAAAACCTCGACCCAGACCCTAGGGTCTAATCAAATATCCATGTTCTATCCATAGATCCGCTATTTTATATCATAATTTTTAAATTTTAATATAATCTATATAAAAATTAAGAAACAAATAATGTCTATATAATAAAAAAAATTATGTCAAACTAAATTTAAATCAAATAGTAATATTTAAACTAACTATATAAATATGATTCAAAAGTTATCAATAAATTCATAAATATTAAATATAAAATTCAATAATAAATAATTTCTTGCTAACTTTTCATGTGACTTCGGAATATGTCTTTGTGATTATCTTCTTGTTCCCTTTTTGCTCTTGTAATTTAATTCTTCTCGATTTTTTCTGCATCTCAATATCAAATTTAATTAGATTTTTTTTTGGTGTTATTGTTCACGTTAAATTACGAAATTAGTACCCAAATGAAAAAATTACGAGTTTGGTGTCCAGCGTGGCAAAAATATTTTTTTTTCTGGGTACTGAAACAATACCCGATATTTTGTACCGGGTATACCAATACCCGGTATTTTATACCGATTTCAATACCCTAGATTTTACACCGGGTATACCAATACCCGGTATAAAATCCCGGGTATTGAACCAGTACCCGAAATTTTGGGCCAGGTACCGGTTGAAAATTTAGATCTCAAAAAGTTATGCGGATTCAAAAAAAAAATTTCTCAAATCGGACATCCGAGCACCAAGATATTGCTCTTCCAAGTTTTTTTTACATAATCTCTCAATTTGAAATTTTTGAAAATTTTAATTTTTTTGGTAATTTAAAAAAAGAACCCGTGTATTTTTTAAAAAATCAAAAAAATAGTTAAATTTTCTCGTATCTTTTTTTATAACATTTAGAAAAATTCAAAAAAAATTAAAATTGAGAGATTATGTAAAAAAAACTTTGAAGAACCATATCTTGGTGCTCGGATGTTCGATTCGAATTTTTTTTTTTAAATCTGCATAATTTTTTGAGATCTATTTCATGAAAACAAAAAACGTCAAAAAAAGTTATTTACGTTTTTTGGTTTCATGAAATAGATCTCAAAAAGTTATGAAGATTCAAAAAAATTAATTTTTTTCGCTTCTTATTTTTTGTATTTTTTTGTAAATTCAAAAGAAAAAATTTTTTTTAAAAACCCCGTAAAACCAGAAGCGAGAAAAAAATTAATTTTTTATTTTAATTTTTTTGAATTTTTTTAATCCTCAAATTGAGAGATTATGTAAAAAAAATTTGGAAGAGCAATATCTTGGTGCTCGGATGTCCGATTTGAGAAATTTTTTTTTTGAATCCGCATAACTTTTTGAGATCTAAATCTTCAACCAGTACTCGGCCCAAAATTCCGGGTACTGGTTCAATACCCGAGATTTTATACCGGGTATTGGTATACCCGGTGTAAAATTTAGGGTATTGAAATCGGTATAAAATACTGGGTATTGGTATACCCGGTATAAAATATCGGGTACTAGTTCAGTACCCGGAAAAAAAATATTTTTGCCACGCTGGACACCAAACTCGTAATTTTTTCATTTGGGTACTAATTTCGTAATTTAACATGAATAGTAACACCCAAAAAAAATTTCCTTTAATTACTTAATTAGTTATTTACAATTTAATATTTTAATAAAAAAATTAGAAAAATATATACGTAAAATTTCACTATCGACATCATCAATAACCGAAGCATATTTCACACTATTTGTACATTCTAATAAATATTCTGAGTAAAATAATATATCAAATTTAAGCACATTATTTTAAATCATAAATTTGATAAAATATATCATTATCAAATTAAATTTTTGGTTAAGCATTAAGATTTTTTTGGTTAGTCATTAGTTTTGTCTAATTAGGCATTAGAATTTTTTTAGTTAATTTATATATGTGTTATAATTATTTTTATAATAAAGTAACTAGGGTCTAAGTAGGATCTATCTAATGGATATATGGGTAGGGTCTAACTAATGGGTCTATGGGTAGCGTCTGGGTTTATATCGATCCAATCCAGACACAGACCCTATTAAAATTAATATACACAAATCCAAACCCTACCCATGACCCGTGGACCCTAAGACTCACTAGGTATGGTAAGAGTCTAGGGTATGGATTTTTTGCCATCCCTAAATCTGACCGCTTCTTTCCAACTTAAATCAAAAGATTTATGAAACGCCATCTAGAAAACCTAGGTTTTAGAAAACGGACTCTCCGACCAATTTGCTCTGTAAATATTATTAATTATGTTATTAATTACATTTAGAATGAAAATCTTAAATAATTCTAAACATCACCGAAATTTGTTACAAAGCTTATAGTTTACAGGTTGTTTATCTTACTTTAATTACTTTCAAATCAAAAATATATTATTTTTATCAATTGAATTTTGATTGACTAGTCCAAACAAATAAATTAGTCAATTTGAATAAAACATATTACTCTTAACACACCCCGACCACTCTAAGTCTACCACATTCGTTAAAACATTGAACAAGATTTGGTAGGACAAGAAAGCAAACATCAACTGTAGCTCTCCTTATTCTTGGCACTTGCATAGAAATTCAACGAGACGACAATCCAACAATGCCAAAGTATAATCGTCTCTTTCCCAGCACTTACAAGTAGAATCTAAAATTTAAAAATATCAATATCAAAACTAAAGAACCATAATGTTATGGAATAATTTAGACCACCAGCACAACCTATTAATATTTGCAACTTCAAATCCTCTGCATTAGCACGGACAATATTTAATGCACGAACAATATTTATAGTCGAAAACTGTGGAACTGACTATTCGAGATAGTCAACAATTGCACTATCCAACTAAATGATATATTTTTTATACATTTTGAGATACGAAATCGAGATGGTAAAATCATAAAATTTGAACGATTCTTATCCCTGTCAATTCAAAGAAAACCCGTCTCACAATAACCATGTCAATTCAAAATCTGAGAAAAGAAACCTCAAGAACAAGGGTACAAAAGAGCAGCAGACAAAAAAGCAGAAACTTGAGATGTGAGTAAATTTACCAGATATATCCTTAAAGTTCCATACCGTCTCTACGGAAAAACCATAAATCAATCCCCCTCGGGTCGCAAGGACCGGGCTCAGATTCGATAACAAAACGATGAAGATATAGATACCACAAGTGACTTCGACACATTCAGTATCTATGTATGTATATAAATATATATCAGCAGTTGGTCGGTCTGGGGAGCATAAGGATGCGACTCAGTGCGATTGAGGCCGGGGCATGCGGGGGCGGACAGGAGTCTTTGATGGGCTCACCCTGTAGCAAAAGCCAAAGATTTGCATTAGAAACTCAAAAACCTTGGTGCAAATTTGTGAGGATTTAAAAGTTAATGGACAGGTAGAAAGTTCCGTATTTTTCTCAGTCGTCACCTGATTGGCAATGACCCCAGAATGATACCACTGCAGTTGAGGGCTGCGATTGCACTTTCAGCCTGCAAAATCCAGAAGAGAGAAAGAATCACGATCGATAATCTGGTTCTTGCTAGTAACTCAGGATCAAACAGTAAGGGCAAAAAAAAAGACCAGATGAAGCGCAGATGGCCAATTTACTAGGACCAGGGTTGTCTATATCAACTGTGACCGATCTCAAAAGAGTGCAAAATCTGGTAAACGAAAATAAAGACCAAGTACTACACCAGTAAGGAATCACTCGTGATACTTTGAGAAACATCTGGATCTAAACAAACGGTAGTTCGCATCAAGTAGTGGCAAAATAAAGCAAAGGTTTAGTAGAAAGATCGAATACAAAAGACTAACAGATGATTTTGCATTACAAGAATCAAATAACAGATGAATATCTAAAGAGTTCGAAAGAAGTCTGGCTTCTCCAAGTACAAAGATGCATTGCATATCCGAGAGATAGGCTTATATTAGAGCACAGCATTGGATAACATGAGCAAAATCTAACCTTAAAAGCACAAGAATGTGAATTTTGAAGGACAAAATCACACAGGGATTGACCACCTAACGTAATATTTCCACAGCACATAACAGGAAGCCAAAAGATCACTTAAAAATAGTCTAAGCAAGAAGATTGAAGCACATAGACCAAATGTGTGAAAGAGGAGACAAAATTACCAACCGGGGCCATTGTCACCCGAGGAGACAACTTAATCATCAAATACAAGTCACAGTTGTCAAATTCTGTTTCCACATCTAGTGGAAGTTTCACTCAACAAAAGCTTCATTGTCTAATGTCAAACTGAAACTTTACGATACAATAGAAAGAACTTGGGGCACTGTTGAAAACTAGTATAATCCCGAGGTACTCCATTAGTGGGAGGAGTGGTGAACCCTGATTCCTAAAAGCTTTATTGCGACTTTTCGACATGTACTCATTAAACTACCCACCAAGAGCAGTTAAATTCAATTCCCCGATCCCCATCTATAACTTCACAATCGAATTCCACATGGAAAATTTTATTTTGCATTTCAAATAAATATAACGTGCAGCACATCTTTGACCTAGTCACCTATATAGTACGTGTCAGCAATACCCCAAGAAACGTGAAAGAAAATCTGCTTGGTTGCAATTGTGAATACAAGCAGCTACCATACGCTTACAGGAAATACATCATAGACAACTACATCATCATTGTAACCACACAATTCAGAGAATAAGGGAAATCCTAAAGTAATACAATAAGATAATTTGATATAATGGAAGTCGTCCTAATAAAAACTGTAAGTCGGTGATAAGAAAGGTCAATACCATAGCAAACTCTATAAAAGCAATACGAGTAGAGTGATGATAATCGCCAAGAATCCTCAAACGATGAACCTGTTACATAGAAATAAGTTAATCTGTTATTATTTTTCAAGATGAAAAACAAATCAGCCATCTAGATTTACAATAGAAAAACCAAAACAAACCTCTCCACAAAAACTTTCAAAAAAGAGCCTGACATCTGCCTGTGTAACCTGCATCAATTGTTACAACGATATCAGGGAAATGTTGAGTTGCTAACGACTCTTTAAGCAAAATTTGAGGCATGATTTGACTCTGCGCATTACCTTCTTGTCGATGTTTGTACAATAAACAGTCCTCGCACACATTTCACGCTCATCTTCAGACTGAACAAAAAAGCAATAATTAATCAACAAATCAGAACGAATTAATAGGCAGGTTAAAGTCTGATCATCACTGGAATCTGAAAGGTCGATAGAATGCCGAAAAGGTAAGTCCATAGGTTCTCACTCTAGGCAAAAATGTTGGGTTGACCGGTGCAATTGCAGTTTTAGAAGGCAGCACCCTCAGTGGGTAATAGCCAAGCACAGTCCCTGACAATACCAAAGCCGCCCTTGCACTTTCTGCACATACACACCTTTCATGGTTATATCATCATGGCTCAAGTTTCCGACGAGGACAAGGAGGTGTTCATTGGTAAGAAGCATACCTTCATCAGTGAATTCAATGAAGGCAAAGCGGAGGACGGAGTTAGGATCACCACATACACGGCAATCAACAACCTTCCACCCACACAAATTAATAACCCAAATAAAAATCAGGTCAGATTGTAGGCATAAACCATAATTGGTGAAATCAGAGAGCCGGATGCTGGCAACGTGACACCCGTACCTGTCCACAGTTAGAAAAGAGCCCTGCAAGCTGCTCTTCAGTCACCTATATCACAAAAAAGAATGCCGGAAAAGAAGCAAAGCATTCAGTACACAATCAATGGCGATTAAAGGTGTACGAGTATCATGAATAAAAGGAAAAAGTGTATCTGCTTGACCTGTAGATCAATGTCTGAAACATAAACAGTCCTCCTGACCATCTCTTCTCGCTGAGCCATGCTCGTCCTAGTAGTCATTCTCCGCCGTCCTTGACTATTGTTGTTCTTCTTCTATATAAGAGGAAAAAACTTGTAACGCCTAAACGAAAAAGAAAAAGTTCACCATTCTAAGAAATTAAATACCCCACACTAAACAAACACGTTTACCGTTCCCCCATGCCCTCGTTCCCTCATTGGCCGCCGAAATAACAATGCCACGACAACAACAACAACTAACAACAATCAATCAACAGAAAGCTAAATGTAAGGAAAAATAGCCGTACCCTCCTGTTAGTAGGACCATTGCCACTTCCAAAATTATCCAGGACTACAAAATTGTTTGCATATGCAATCCCGTTATTCAAATAGCCATGACCATTTGCCAGCGAGGGGGGAACAAACTCCTCAGCCATCGGATTCAACTTAGACAGCATCTCAAGCATTTGTTGATTGATATGATCATGATGGCTACTCTTAATATAGTCCTTTCCGTCGTTGTGGGTCCCCCTGAACCCACCATCACCATCAACAGACTTGGCATCACCATTATCGCCCTCGCCGCCACCACCTACCACCTCCACCCGATCACCATCAGCACCAAAGCCATCATCTTCCACGACATCGCCACCA
>SOPF01027996.1:0-12354 GCA_012979155.1 Hypericum perforatum | reverse complement strand
GAGTCAACAGAGGACACAAGATCCTATGGTGTGTGTTTTTACTCAAGATTCTCCTATTTTCTGGTTAAATTCCATTATTTTCTTGGCACAAGTTCTCTTTTTGGTTCATCATGCTCTAAGGTAGGAAATGCAGGCAAAACATTTTTTTCTCGCCTATTAATCAGTATGGCATTAACGTCACTTATGAATCTTATGATCTAAGTTTGCAAAGCAGCTGTTGGTCTACAATATCTAGTGAAAGCTCGCAAGCTGGATTTACCATATGTCTTGGAGCTTTGCTTTCCTTTCGCTCTTTTTGTCGGAAGTTCTCTTGTTGTTCAGAAAAATATAGAGAGATGCTAAATTTTCTTCCTAAGCAGCTACTGGCTCGATTTCAAGACAAGGGTAACACTCATGGAAGATAGGATCAAAATTTATTTGGGAACATGTTTGTCTACTATGTACAGTATCTTATTCGTGTAGGATAAATTAACAGGTACTATGGCCTGAATGTAGATGTGAACCACTTTCTTTGACGGATTTAGTTACTTCTGCGTCAAAGAAAAAAGCCTATAGAAAAAGAAACACTTGGCGCGCAGCGGAGAGGTTCTAATCTCCAGAAGAGTACATCACATAGAAGGTCTTTGATATTCTCAAGGTACAGTCTCGTTCCTTTTCGCTGAGAATTGTACAACTACTTTTCCAAGTACAATTGAAGGAAATTCAAGATTAAAAGGTACTTCACACGATTAAAAACACAATGGTGTGTTTATCGTTATGTTCGTTTAGATATTTCGCTTTTAACCATTGGAAATTTTATAGCGATTCGTTCCCATGTTATAAATTAACGCTCCATGTACGTAAAGTGTATGATCAGAAGCTTTCCCACGTCAGGCCGGTCCAAATCGCGAAGGAGATAGCCTGCCAGTTGTAGCTAGCTTCAGCGCACGTATTGTTGCCCCCGGTTATGAGAAATGATTTTGGTTTAATTTTAATCGACAATTTCTAATTCGAGTTTAAAAACATATAAATTAAAAATTGAGAAGTCGGTTAAGATATAAAATTAATCATAAGTTAGTGTACGTGATCCATGAATCTGGTAAGAAAGATATTGATTACAGAATATGAAGCCTATTATCAATTTTTATGGCAAAAACCATCATACATTACGTTATATTTTTTCGTTCCAAAGGATAGGGGCTCATTTCCAGTGCTTTCGTGGAATTACCGGTGCACAAAGTGGCCACTTTTATGAAATATTAACCATATTAATATAGCCTGACCCAGTCGAAATTTAACTAATTAGCGGGTGATTTGCTCCAGCTGAATCGCAAAATCCATCTAAAGTGGAAGTCATCATATGAATCATATGGTCGCTATCGTTTTGTACCTCCGCTGCAACCAGGGACGGAGCCAGAAACTTTATACGATGGGGGCAAATATTTATGTACTTCATGCGATTGAAAAAAAAAATCGTAGTGGGGGCAAATTAATCAATATTATTGGGGGCAAACTATTTTTTTCTATTAAATATATACCAAAAAAAAAATTTGTGGGGGCAATTGCCCCCACATAAGCTCATGTGCCTCCGTCCCTGGCTGCAACAATACACAACTGTAGTTGTAGATAGTTCGAAATTGATACATGTAATTAACTTAAATTGCATTTTTCAGACTGATCTAGGTTATTTGTTGAGAAAGTCAGAAATTGATATATGCAACAATACACGACGCATTGAATCATTTGGTATATTAATGGTCCCATTCATCATGTCAGTGCAAGCAAATAGAGAGAGAAAAATGTCCTCGACGTGGTCATCCACGTGTCTGTTGTAAAAAAACTAATCATGACTAGGAATTTATCATTAAAATATCAATTAAAAAAAATTCTTCCAGAAGAAACAAAACTATATAATACTTGACAAAAATATTCTCATAATAATTCTATTATTTATGGAAAAATCACAATTGATGATAGCGTAAAAAAATATCATTTTGACTTTTGGGCCATATTTTAAGTGTAGCTCATCTAATTATAATTTTAAGATCTCGGAATTTTGATAATTCCACCATCTAATGAATGAAGAGTCCGCTTTAAAATTGTTCGTCCATCAATCACCTTCGAGTATATGCTTAAATATGAATTTTACAAAAGTGGATTGGTACAATATAAATCTCTAAAAAATTTCTCACAAATTTCTTTTAACTCAAGTCAAATCTCTTGCCCTCTAACTCAACACCTACGGTAGCAATAGGGATGTAAATATCCCACGAAAAACCCTCCCTCCTACCGCCTCATCTCCCTCCCCTCTTCCCATCCCTCCTCCTCCGTCCACCCCTTCCTCCACCCTCTCTCCACTTCCGTTCATCTCTCTCCTCGTGAGAGCAACTCTCTCTCCTCTGTGAGAGCTATTCTCTCTCCTCGTGAGAGCTTCTCCTTAGCAGCCTGCTCCCGTCCAAGCCTCCCGCCGTCCGTCCTCCCCGTCGTCGCCCTCCCGTTGTCAAGCCTCCCGCTGTCGCCCTCCCGTCGTCGCCCTCCAGTCGTCAAGCCTCCCGCCGTCATCCTCCCGCCGTCGTCCTCCCGTCGTCGTCCTCTCGTCGAACATCCTCCGGTTGTCTAGCCCATCGCCCATCGTCCACCCTCCGTCCTCCTCCTGTTGTCAAGCCCGTCGTCCTCCGTCCTCCTGTTGTCCAGCCTATCGCTCGCCGTCCGTCCTCCTGTTGTCATGGCCGAAGCCCAGTCTTCGCCCCCTCGTTGTCTAGCCTAGTCTCGACCCCCGGCTTCGTCGTCCTTCCTCCCGTTGTATTATAATTTTAATGCCTTTTGTTGTTTGTTTTTGGTTGCTCTTTATTGCTGTTTTCGGTTGCTGTTGGTATGTTGTTTGTTATCGGTTTATTTCCTGTCGCTTTTGCTTGAGCCTTCGTTGCTCTGTTTTGAGATCCGTTTGGATTTCGATGCTTGTTCGTTGTTTACGGGTGGAGAATCTTGCCTCGGTCGATTTACGTCGGCCTTGGCATTCTGTTGAGTTAACACTCAGTTGTCCTCTCGACTTTGTCGTGAGTTTTATTGCCGAACTTAGTTTCGGTAGAACCCCGCCTCGATCGTCGACTTTTGTGTCTGTTCGATCGTCCTTCGACCCCATCTTGTGCCACCTTGTTAGCTTCGATCCTGTTTCGAGTCTTGTTCGGATTGCTTGTATTTTCTTTGTCTTTGATGTAACTTGATTGTCAATATAGGCTTCGCGCCACTTTCTCCCTAAAAAACTCAACACCTACGGTTAACAAAATACAGTACTTAAGAAACCATGGGCGGATAACCAACCTTGCGAATTAGTATGTATAGTAGCATGTACTTATATATGTAGAGATTAAATGTACCCCACCAAACCCACTATAGCTTATATTCACACCAGCTTAGAAAATTATATAGACGAAGGTAAATTCTATAGTTGGATTCTATGATAGCGATGGAACACGGAATCTGCACCACCATTAGTGGTTAGTGCGCCAATACCTAAGATTTGGAGCCAGTCGGCCGCCGGCGCCGTCACCCACCGCCTTATCAATCATGACATACCATCTCCAGTACTAGATTGGTCCAAGAACCACGTTTCCAATACCATCCCGAAAGGCCCAATCGTAAAAATGAGCGAACTATTTCATTATAAATAGGTGAATTATTTTATCATAATTAAAAAAATTATTGCATGATCTATTTTATTACAATTAAAAAAATTATCATAATTGAGCAAAATATTATATTAACAATAGGCGAATCATCACATGTTACAGGGACATGTTTTACACATTCAAAACCGAATCCATCTCCCAATTATCCCTAAACTATTGTACAAATTTGCCACCAATCCGAGTTCAAGGAAATAAAATCTAATATAACTCTTTTTTTTAAACCGTACATTTATTTATCGCCATGATTACATATGCATGTAAATGAGAACGTAGAATTCTACTGAATTGCTAGATTGTCTTTTGATCATTTTGGATAGAGGATTAGAGATTAATTGCATATTTGGTGTACGAGATCTCATCACTGTAGGAGATTATACTTTTTTTCACGACGTAACGAATATCTGAGCAAAAAATTAATACCTATAATAAAATTCGAACAAAATTCACAGCCCAAAAATTTGAAAGGTGGGGAGAAATAGAAAATGTGACAGCTACTCTTCGTAGTTTCTTTTTTAAGTTTTATTTTTTTATCTGTAAGGACGACGAGATTGTCAACTTAGAGATTCTGGCTTTATGGACCAATTACCAAATTTCATATAAAGTGAACATGTAGATGCCGAAGATCAGATTTGGGCACTAAAAAACAATAACAACCATCAAATGTTGGATGCCACTTTCCCTTTATAATCTAAAGCGTATAGTCTATAATTAGTTAGTTTATTGTTTAAGACAGCACCAAGGGAAAAAATGGCTATAGTGCATACAGGTATCTGGACCATGAATTGCAAACGCTTTTTCACCAAAGATATACTATCAATTTTATTGTATCTTGTCGAATGGATCATTGTCGATCTATTTAGATGTATATTAGATTATTTTAAAGGCTAACTCGTCTTATACACACATTATTCTTTCGGTTTTGATGAATAGAAATATTGGGTATTCTTCCCCTCGATTATTAACCATGATGATTTCATTTCTTTCAGTGTGATTAGTACATGGATGGCGGTCCCGGGTCTGAAAAGACTAATTTAATTCCAGATTTGATCACTCAACTTTTGCTACATATATATAAACCAATTGTCCTCTCTCCTACCTAATGTCATTGTATGTGCTTGTCTTTAAGCCATCCATTTGTAATGCAATGATAAAAATTGGTGGAGAAATCAACATTGGATGGTTACCCTTCCACCATAGCCAAGTCCGTCACTGTTGTAGTTTTTGAAATTAAAGTAGCTAGATTCTGAAAATGTCATGGTCCCTACTCCATGGGAAGTGGTTATTAGTGGTCAATAGACGATGCCAAATTGAACACTTTTTGCCATGTTCTATGTTGCATTGATAAAACTATGCTGCATTGATATGTTTGGTGGCATTACAGAAATTGAAACTTAAAATGTGTTACCTTGTAAGATCTGGCCTAAGATAGACATATGCATCATTGTTTTTATTCTTAATTGTTTGATTGAAAATTGTGTACGTACATTTGTTTAAAAAAAAATTCTCATTTTTGTTAAATTGTATTGAAGTTGATGGCATTCTCACACACAAAAAGTGTGAGAGAAGAATTTGTGATTATTTATTACTAATGTGTAACTCCAAAATAAAAACTCAAATCTCTCACTCTCATCATCTTCTTAATCACCATCTTCTTGCTCTCCAACATCTGAATTGAGTCGGCTCATCCTCTTCTTCTTAACGTTATTTTTGTAAATCACAGACATCGACCCATTTTTTTCTCTTTCTATTTTTGAAATTCCACAATTATACTAATTACTAATTAGATATAGGTATTATATTGTCTTCACATAATAGTTGGACATTAGCACATAAAAATGACATGCAAGAAATATAGAATTTGATAGTATTGAAATATTATTTGATAGCATATAACTACTAATCAGACATAGGTATTATAATGTCATCACATAATAGTTCGCATTAGCACATATATATATAACATCTAAGAAATATATAATTTCATAGTATTGAAATAGTAGAGAAATACTTACAGTGATAGTACTGAAATGGTAAAGAATACTCATGGTGATATTTAAATTTTTTTTAGATCTTATTCTAAACCTATTCTATTACAATGCCAGGGATTGAACCCTGGACTTCCCAAACCCCTCTCCACCCTTATGCCGCTGGACCAAAGGTCACTCGGCACGGTGATATTTAAATCTTGTTCTACCCATGAACATCAAATTTAGAAAATATTAATGTAATTTTTTTATTTTTCATATTTATAAATCAAGGCCAATAATCTTCCACATAGGATTAAAGATTCTCCATCATATAGTATTCCTTAAATTGATGGTATAGAAAAATTCTAGGAGTAAAATATTTTAGTGATGCTCATTAATTTCATATTCTTGGTATGCACCAACAAGGTGGACAACAATAGCAACATTGGCAATGTCAAGCAACCAAAATGGCTTGTACAAGCCGAATCCAGTGAGAAGGTTGCCAGGGGCTTGGTCTCCAAAAGCAGCATAGCCAAAGCAGCCACACATCATATAGAAAAGTGTTGTTGTGCATACACTAATTAGAGTTGCTTTCTTCATCGTCATGGACTCTGCAGGTGGAGATCTAATTGTGTCCTGTGACCAATTAGAAACACATTAGTTTATCAATTTCAACAGATATGCCGACGAGAGCTTAGAGAGCACTTGTACACTAAGGAAATTGAAAAGTATATAATAGTACCTTAATTTCAATAAGGATGATAGAGTAAGAATAGACAAATGCAATGTCTTTTTCTAGAGCTTAAAAGCACTTCCAAATCTTTTGGTTCTCTAACACCCCTGGTCCAATGATGATTCCGGAGTAAAGCAATTCCAAGACCGAGGCCGTTGGTCGAGTAAGTGAAGGATATCATCGTAACTACAAGTGACAACTACCACAATTGATCAAAGTCCGATATTTGGGAAAGATTATTTCTATAATCTCAAAAGCTATCGTGTAAGGATTGGCATTCACACGATTATGTTTTTTTATTTTTGAAATTGCTTATTTATACTAATTACTAATTAGATATATGTATTATATTATCATGATAATAATTGGGCATGAGCACATAAAATATCATGTAAGAAATATTTAATTTGATAGTATTGACACTGTCTCTTGTGTTATGAAAGAGGATGGACGAGTTAAATGATCAACTTATTTTAATATTATGTTACAAAAATTTTAGTATCTCATCCAAAATATTAAAGTGATAATTTTTTCTATTTTTCATATTTGTAAATCAAGGCTAATAATTTTACACTTCCGGTTAGATATTCTCCAACATAGAGTACTCATTAATTTTGATGGGATAGAAATATTCTAGTAGTAAGATATATTAGTAGTACACAATAATGTCATTGAAAATGATATTCTCTAGTGTCGTTTTAGCAACTATAATGAATTATACTGAGATTGCTTGCTAGTAAAAATGATCATGGTTAATTTGATAGATGTCAAAACTCTCCTTCGCAAGTTTGTTCATGCAGCGGTCAAGTTTTGTTTATGGCGATTATTTTTTGTTTGCTGAGTTGAACTTCCGTAAAGTCGACCAATGACAATTGAGTATGAATATTGATTTCAAATGCTCCTTCAATGATGCTAATAGAGATGCCTCAATATTAAACCAGGAGTAGTGAAAATGAGGCCAAATGCCTAGAGAGAGAAAATAAATTAACAAAATGCCAAATAATTTTTTTAGTGATTATATTAATCATAGTCAAATCTAATCTGACATAAGTGTCAAATATTTAATTGCTCTACTAAGATACACACCACAAGAAGCTGCCAATACTTCAGTTGAGTAGCTACTATCTCCAGCATTTGAGATTGAACTTGGTAGACGAAAATCCCAAGGAAGATTTTATGTAAGGTAATTGAAAGAGATCAGAAAATTAAAGTTGACATTACAGTAGACCAAGCTTGTAATGAATTCTTTCCAGTTTCATTGAGAATTTGGAAGAGTTCTAATTATACGTACATACATGGGCATTCTGCAACATTTTTTTTGGCCCCGCCATTAGAGACAACTAAGGAAATTATAGAACATGACCATTTTCTAGACATGATATGGAAATATTTGGACAACAACAACAAAGTTGAGTAAAAAAAAAAAAAGAGTAACTCCCTAGCTAGTCTTGGACTTCCTTCTCTTGGTTGATCAGTTTTAGAAACTTCAAATTGTCACTTCTTGGCTAATCTAGTAGATGGACTGGAAGGGTTTGACGTTCTTGGCATCGTTAAGGATTCCGGCGATAGAACCAGCAGCAGCAGCTATTGTGATTACAAGGCAGGCCATGCTTAGGATTTGGAGGCAGAGCCATCTAGTGCTCCACTTTGGTATCTTCTTATGAGAAATGTACATCTCGACCGGGAAGTAGACGGTCAGAGGCCAAAACCCAAGCGCACCGAGTAGGCCTACGATGTCGTTGAAGAAGGGAAGGAGCATGGAAATCACGGTGGTGGTGATCACAAATATTGTCCTCCATACTAGTCTGAACAAGTTGAGCTTGTAAGAGTGATAGCCCAGTATAGGAATGTTTATGTCCCTCGTGATAAATTGGCTATCTGGGAACCTTGCAACGGCGGATTTTTCGACAAAGGCGAACAAAGGTTGGCAGTAGACCTGGTATGCACCAACAAGGTGTACAACAATAGCAACATTGGCAACGTCAAGCAACCAAAATGGCTTGTAAAAGCCGAATCCAGTGAGAAGGTTGCCAGGAGCTTGGTCTCCAAAAGCAGCATAGCCAAAGCAGCCACACATCATATAGAAAAGTGTTGTTGTGCATACACTAATTAGAGTTGCTTTCTTCATCGTCTTGGACTCTGCAGGTGGAGATCTAATTGTGTCCTGTGACCAATTAAGAACACATTAAATTATCAACTTTGACAGATAAGCGAGCGAGATCGTAGAGAGAATTTGCACACTAGAACAAGTGAGAAGTATATATTAGTACCTGGATTTCAATAAGGATGATAGAGTAAGAATAGGCAAAAGCAATGTCTCCTAGAGCTTGAAAGCTCTTCCAGATCTTTTGCGTCTCTGTCACCCCTGGTCCAATGCTGATCCCGGTTAGACTCCCCTGGATAGACTTGTTTTCCGCGACTTGAGCGATTCCAAGACCGAGGCCGATGGTCGAGTAAGTGAATGACATCACTGCGGCAACAAGTGACAACCACCACAACTGATCAAAGTCCGGGATTTGAGAGAAGATAATTTCTATAATCCCAAAAGCTATCATGTAAGGATTGGCATTCATGTGGCACTTGTTCTTCCCATGGCTCTTGTGAATGCAGTTCGACCTCTTCACTGCCCTGTTACATCCAAACAAACCCACAGCAATAACAACGACAGCAACAATTAGCCTCATCAAGAATACATAAACCTTAAGTAAATTAGCATCTACTAATTAATTAGTCACCCTAGTAAATTTTTGGTTACTAAGTAATTAGCACATGAATTAAAAGAAACTCACATCATACTAATGGAGGAGGCTATCGTATAGCCAATAGCAACACCAAAAAGGTTCAGGTACTGGACATATCCACAAACTTTGACATATGCACCACCTGCATGTAGCACCACCAAACAAATTTAATCTAGTCCGAACCCACTTCAAAGGTTCCAAGAAAGAACAAAACCAAACCAAATCCTAGGACCAAAAAATAAACATGACATGAGTCTTGTTGGTCTTACCAAGGCTGGTCCTGACAGCGTCCATGTAGGTGTAGTTTCTCTTGCCACTGACAGGATCACCCACACGGTAACAAGCGGAGAGAAGGGTGGATGTGTAGTACGTGACGAAGGAGAAGAGCAACATCACCGCCGGCCCGGCAATCCATCCGAGCTGAGCTACCGCCCAGGCCAGAGACAGCACACCGGAGCCGATCACAGCCGTTATGATATGAGCACTAGCCGTCCAAACAGTCCCTAAAAAAATCCACAGGAACATGCACATATACATAATTAGCCAAACAAAACACAAACCAACTTGGACATGCACGTGTTTATCATGAATTCTCGAGTTCGAGTCCTTACCAGTTCTCTTGGGGCGGCCATCGTCATCGAACCACTTAGAGTCATCACTGCCCATCTCGATGTTGACATTGAACACTTGGCCTTTCGCATTGTTCTCTCCCATCTTTTAGTAGTTTCGTGTCCAACAACAAACGAAACAACTCTCTCTTTTAGTGAAAATTTTTAAAACACAACTATATATTTCTCTAGCTATAAGGAGAAGAGAAAGAGAAGCAGAGAAATGAATTATAATGAGGTGCGAGTGAAGTTGCTGAACGAGGGGGAAATATATACAAGATGGCGCGAGGTGGTGGTGAAGGTGAGCCACGTGGGCTAATACCCCACGCGGAAAGTCAACGAGCAAAGGTCTATGGTCTTTACCCTTCCACTTTCTTTGTACTAATTGGTACTCACTGATACACCTCCCCCTAACCCATATATTATCTATGTTTACTAAACACTACTTTATTTGTTGTGTTTAGTTTGACAAATCGAGTGTAAAATTACTCGTTAATTCAAAAACTAAAGTCTGGAATTCATAGTATTACACTAATTATTAATTATCAAAATGCTTTATAAACGACCTACAGGATACTCAGATTTTCTATTTTCTCTATCGGGCTAATCTGACCAACGGTCAGATCATAGATTTTTTTTATAGAGTCCCATTTTTTTTTTTCCTTTTTGATGTCTCAGAAATTGTAACCTTTCGGTAATTCAACTACCCCGATTCTAGAACTTGCTCCACCTCTTTTTTTTTTTTCTTGACGAAAGGAATCAAAACAAAGTTGATGTTAAATAAATGCTCAAATAAATACTAAAGGGTGCATGCAAGATCCACGTACTAGAATTTGTTCAACATATTTATTTCGGGGCCGATTGTTTAAAACCTCTCTTGTTGCTTTCTGCGATATTATATTTGGTTTTAAGAAACCGCTATTAATAATGGCATTTACTCCCTTCTAAGACTTTGTTCTGACATCTTGGTTTTTAAGCTGACTATTAGTCAAAAAAATTAGTGGCGTAATTTTCTCGTGATTATGTACAGCTGTGTGTTTAGTAATAATGTGGACGAAAAATTACATAATTCTGGATATATGTCCACAAACGTGTAAAAGAGGACAAATATATACGATTGTTGTGTTGCTATATATTAAGCTCTTACATACTCTTCGATAAATCAGTTTATTAAAAATCTGAATTATGATAGACAATTTTGGGTCTTTCTATATATTAAGCTACTAGACGTTGTAGGAAACCATATATTATCGAATACAGTGTCTAGTAGGCGCATCATACCAAATTCTTTTTTTTTATAAGTTAAAAAGTATTAATAATGCACGGAATATATACATATACCAAATTCTCTTTCTTCAACGTACTGTATGGATTTTTAATTTAATGATGAAAGTTTTAGTGAACCAGAAAATAAATATTTGATTACCCATGATAAAGATTAGCGAAAAATAGATGAAACGGTTAGCATATAATAGAAGCGGTTACGTCCAAATTCAAATGGCACGGGATCAAGGAAATGAAGTGTAAGCTTTAAACTTTTAGCCTAACAAATTTGATCAAGCAGGTTCTCGAATTTTTTTTTGCGATTTACAGTGTGCTACATTTAATTCTCACCGGATATTGGGATTAAATCAGTTATATACGTCCAACACACAAAAATTGAGCTTCCCGACACCTATTTTCTCACCAGAAATCGTGAAATTAATTTACTATCAAATAGAGATAGCGTCATGTTACGATCCCTTAAAGTTTGGTGTTGGTGGTGTCATATTATACACTATTTCCATTTTCCATTCGGATCGGTGGAAAAAGCTGACTTTTGCTGTTTTGTCATCATGAAAAAATTGTAATTCTGAATTAAAACAACTTGAAGTTTTTTTAATAAGTAACCTGAAGGTTTACTTAAGATGTCAATGGTTATTTCTTGTCGATATAATTACTTCAATATTACAATATAATAAATTATATGCAATAGATTTAGATGCGATATGATAAATTGTAATTATATGACATATTTTTAATGACTTGAATTTGATGTGCCATGAGTCAATTAAATAATTCTTAAGAGTTGTTAGTTGATGCTATTCTATTAATAATTGCAAATAAATAATTTGTCTAGGTTACGTCTCTTTAGAGCACCACCTTCCAACTGAGATTCACTTGTGTGAATTCTCATCCATCGTTATTGTCTGAGCATAAGTTCCATGCCATCATTTCATTCCATTAGCTGAGGAAAATAGGCATTAGCAAAGGGAAACCCTATGAAATTTTTTTATTTGTCGGTCAAATGTTTCTACTAAAATAATACAGGCAACCCAAAAATCCCTGTCAGTCTTTGTCTTTTTCGTTGTTATAAAGAATAAAATTGATAGGTGCACAATTAGCATCTCGTTCTCTTCCTTAAGTTCCCGATGAATGAGGAACGATAGTTTATGACACAAAGATATATACGTCATTCCAATCGATTCTGTACTGTAATATTTAAGTTCTCTTCCGCCAAAAATTGTCAAAATTTGAAATAATAGGCAGCAAACTAACAAAATACGAAAAAACATATTTCACATATCTTTTCAAATTTTGTGCAGATGTAAAGCATCCAATTGTTATCGCGTTTAGTAGATTTTGAAAATTTAATTA
>SOPF01027995.1:0-63155 GCA_012979155.1 Hypericum perforatum | reverse complement strand
TAGTCTAAGTCGGCGATCTCTAGAGGCAGATTGCAGGTAAAATGCGGATTGTAGGATAACCGTTATATTGTTGCTTTTTTTAAGTTTCTGGATTTGCTTGTTTCAAGATTGTTTTCGTTCGTGTGGAAGCGTTTTTTGTGATCGTGAGATGGATTGAGCTAAAATGTGCAGGGTTTTGAGGAGTTCTCGTTTTGTGTGTTGTTGGATTGTGCAGGGATGTGTATGGATTTGCAGTGAGGCCGCATCACGTGCAGAGATATCGAGAGTATGCTAGTATCTATAAGGTTCTTCTGCTTGAGCTTTGCTTATATTTTCTTTGGCAGAAGCTTACTGTGTTCTATTGCTGATCCAATGGTAAGAGGAGAATGAAGAATTATTTGTTGTGAGGATTGATAATTGGTAGTGGCTACTGTTATTGCTCCATTAGAAGTGGATGGCAGCAGGTTCCTTGAACCTGTTGAATTTTTGTTCCTGCTTTGCGTGAGGGTTTGTATTTTTAAGAATGATGCGATGTTTCCATCTGTTCTGCATTTACTCAAAGAGTGACCTAAGGTATTGATGTTGGAGAAAGGAGTATCTTGTTGACATGTGCACGATTTCAGGAGGAGGAAGAGGAGAGATCAGAACGATGGAAAAGTTTCCTGGAACGGCAAGCCGAGTCATCTGATTCATCTGTTAACGGGTTACCGTTGAGGGAAAGTGAGAGTGGTGATGCAGCAGAACAGCAGACCAGTAATGGTTTTGAGAAGCCAACTGAATGTGCTTCCCTTAACGGTGAGAAGCCTGGTTCCGATGTCATGCCTGCAGAGACGGGAGATGAGCTGCCCGAAACCAATAAACAGACGCATAAGGTTCAAATATGGACAGAGATTAGACCGTCTCTGCATGCTATTGAAGACATGATGAGCATCAGAGTCAAGAAAAAGGGAAGTCATCAGAATATCCGTAAGGAGACTACAAGAGATAAGCCTCCTGCTAAAGAAGACGCCAAGGTTTCCAAGGGAGCCTCTGAAGAAGATTCCGAGGACGAGTTTTATGACGTAGAAAGATCAGATCCAGCTCAAGATTCCCCTTCAAATGATGGTGTCAGTTTGTCTTCCACCAACAATACAGATGCTGATGCAGTCCCTCTGGAGTCCTTGTTTCCATGGAGAGAAGAGCTTGACGTTCTGGTTCGTGGGGGAGTCCCGATGGCACTTAGGGGTGAGGTACATGTCATTTACATTCAGAAATATGTAGTTTTTTTTTACTTTCTCGTTAAGGAAGATATCTCTTTGGATTTGACATTTGAATGATATCTGTTGTTATTCTAGCTCTGGCAAGCATTTGTGGGTGTAAAGGCACGCCGAGTGGAGAATTACTACAGGGATCTACTTGCTTCAGAAACTAATTTGGATAATCAAGTAGAACAGCCAGATGGTGATGCTAAAGTTTCCACAGAACCTATTTTCAATTCTGAAAAATGGAAAGGGCAGATTGAGAAGGTCATAATGACACCTTGCTGTCTATCAAAACTAAAGTGCAGTTGTTCCTTGGTGGCTTCATGTGGCCTATTTGGTTGTATGTTTCTGTACTCAATTTCTTTTTTGTTTAAATTGCAGGATTTGCCTCGAACATTTCCAGGTCACCCGGCTTTGGATAACGACGGTAGAAATGCCTTGAGGCGATTGCTCACAGCCTATGCTCGGCATAACCCCTCAGTCGGTTACTGTCAGGTAGTGTGATTTCCAACTTGTCTGATCTCTATGATTTCAATTTTGTTGTACAACTGTGGACCATAAAGTGAAGGGTTGAATCCATGTGCAGGCAATGAATTTCTTTGCTGCTTTATTACTGCTTCTGATGCCCGAAGAAAATGCTTTCTGGTAAATGGAAAAACTTTGTTAAACAATTTCTTCATAAAGTATCTTTTGTTAGAGGGGAATTCCGGTTATTGGTCGACCCATGGAACATAGACAAAATTTTGCTTGCACCTCATTTTTTTATTAGGCTGTTTTTTGTTACATTTGTAAGTTGGCTGAATGTGCTTCTGTATCCTGGTCAAAATTCAGGGCATTGATGGGTATCATAGATGATTATTTTGATGGGTATTACTCCGAAGAAATGATAGAGTCTCAGGTAATGCTTTTGCATGTTCTTTTTGCTCTCTTGCTCTGTCCCAGGTTTGAGTTTACTGGACTTTTATGTACTGGTAAACTCATGGGTGTCCGGATGATTGATGCAGGTGGACCAACTTGTTTTTGAGGAGTTGGTGCGTGAAAGATTTCCTAAACTTGGTTGGTTTTTGCTTCAAACTTCTACCTACATCTTCTATTGTTCTGCCATCGAATCCATCTCTCTTAAATGATCTTCCTTGTGCAGTCAATCACCTGGATTTCCTGGGAGTACAAGTGGCATGGGTTACTGGACCATGGTTCCTTTCCATCTTTATGAACATGCTTCCATGGGAAAGTGGTCAGGATTTCTCCTTTCAGGATAGATTTTTATTTAGTTGCTGATATTGACGTTGAGGTTTGACAATTGATTGTTGGTTGGTTCCTCCTGTTTCACCTATTCCTCATGTAAGCTTACCTCAGCGATCTAAATCTAAATTTTTCAATGTCACTTTGAAGGTCCCGTTGATCATTGACTGCTTTTATTAATCTTTCCATGCTTGCTGGCAAGCTGGCACAGCAAGTTAACAGCAAAAACAAATTTTGGTAGCTGGTGACCTTGGCTAACTACATTCTAGCGCCATGTTCCAACAAGGATAAAAATTCATGGAGCTATCCATAATCTGATTTGAATTTACCTCATGAATCCTGAAAGGACACTTATCTTTGCTTCTCAGTTCTTCGAGTTTGGGATGTGCTTCTTTTTGAAGGAAACCGCGTGATGCTATTTCGGACTGCCCTTTCCCTGATGGAGTTATATGGTACTGGGTAAACACTGTTGAGTTTGTTAAGAAAGCATTCATTATTTGCTTCTCATCATTCCCGAAGCTTCTCTATTTATATGCCTCAATATGTTACCTGTCTTTCAGGACCTGCGCTGGTGACAACAAAGGATGCCGGGGATGCAGTTACTTTGCTTCAGTCACTGGCTGGGTCCACATTTGACAGCAGTCAACTTGTGTTGACAGCTTGCATGGGCTACCAAAATGTAACTGAACCTAGATTGCAAGATTTGAGGAATAAACATCGGTCTGCTGTTATAGCAGCTGCTGAGGAAAGAACAAAGGGACTTCAAGCATGGAGGGATTCTCAGGGTTTGGCGAATAAGCTCTATGATTTCAAGCATGATCCCAAATCAATATTTGTAGAAAACAGTAAGCGGACGAGTGATGATTTATCTCGCTCACAGTCTGGATCTAGTACTGCAGATGATATTGTTATTAGCTTGACTGGGGATGGAGGAGTGGATGCTGTTCCAGATCTTCATGACCAGGTATATTGGTATTGCACATTTTTTGCTTCACCATGGTATTGCATTCCTTCTTATTTCTAGCTATCAAAAGATTTTTGGATAGATTTAATATAACTGTGCTGTTAACCACATCAATCCTGAATGCCATTGATGACAATTGTGCAAACATGCATTTATTGTCAGATGTGTTCATCCATGCATGTAGTAGTCTTAGTGTAAGTTGTAACCATCTTTTTCACTGCGTGGTTGTGTACAGGTGGTTTCGCTGAAGGGTGAATTGTGCAAATTGCTAGAGGAGAAACGGTCTGCTCTTCTCAGGTTAGCATTAAACTAGGAAATGGTGATAGTTCATATTTTTTAATCATTCATCTTTTCCAATTCCGGTGATTTTACACCGTCAAGTAGAAGGGCATCAGAGAAGATGGCTTACTTGTTGGGTGAATGAGAACCCAATTTCTCAAGGGTGATAAAACTTGCTGGTAAACCCACACATGTGATAACTTCATATGGAAATGCTTGATGAACAATAATGAAGTGACTTAATTTCAATGAATTCTTATTTCTTTTCAAACGAAATATATTGTACATCTGGAATAACGATTTAGAACAAATTATGCTGTCATCAATTCCTGGCCAGGGCTGAGGAACTAGAGACAGCACTGATGGAGATGGTGAAGCAAGATAATCGAAGGCAATTGAGTGCTAGGGTATGCAAAATTTTCATGTTCTTTTCCCCTCGCCTGTTACTCATAGTTGTAAGTTGTTTATGTTTTGCAGTGATTGACGCGTCAAGAACAACTCAGTTAAAAATCTTTGCTTGATAAAATGTAGTTGAAGAGAACGAAGAAGGTTTGACACGAGAGTAGCTCTACAACTTGTTCGTTAGGAGAATTAGTCTAATTTACCATAAAGAAATGCAATTATTTAAGTTCTTAAGGAAAATGCAAACATGTTTCCCTTAGACCTGATAATTCAAATAATGACTAAAAATGCTGTTATAATTCGTCATGAATTGGTCAAGTTTTTAATCATGACATGAATTCTTTTCTCCCAATAGAGGGAAAATAAAACTATTCAAAAATATGGTTTAGTTGATCATATTTTTGTCACTTGTGGATTGAAAAACTGTTAAAAGTGTTTAAGCAAACATCTGATAATATAGTGCCAACTGTTGGAATGAGATTGATGTTGACAACAGTGAGGAGACGTATGTTTTCCTGTTATGTTACGTTGTCAATTGTACAATGTGTTTTTAAGCTCAGAGTCTTTCAGGAGAGAATATCATATACTGGATAATCTCCTGATACTTGTAGGTTGAACAATTAGAGCTGGAAGTTTCTGAGCTGCGGAAGGCTGTTTCCGAGAAGCAGGAGCAAGAAAATGCAATGCTTCAGGTCTTAAATTTTCCACTTCCCTTGGTTCTTCTGTTCCTTTCTCTTTGGCTGCTTTCTGAGGATGCTAGGGTCTCACTGTAGGTCTTGATGCGGGTGGAGCAAGAGCAAAGATTAACAGAAGATGCTCGTAGATATGCTGAGCAAGATGCAGAAGCACAAAGATATGCTGCTAACATTCTTCAGGTTCATATACTTTCCTTGTGCTTCTGTTGATTGGAAAATTTGTTCTGGAAAGTCTAAAAGTTTTGGAAGAATTATCTAGATACTTTAATTGAGGTTTGTGAGCTCAAAAATTTTAAAATTGCAATTCTTGAAATTCTTATCGTTGCTTTGGCAATCTGGACAATGCTTGAAATGATGCTCTATAAATTATCGGTTTTGCACTATTACGATTGGATGGCTCTAATTCATAGTTGACTGACATTGGTTTGACATAGAATTACATGTTTGGAGCCTATGTCTGGTCGCATGTTTTTGTGGAAGCATGATCTTACTTTTCTTATGTTTTTGGAGCCTGACCTGGTTACGGATATTCTCCTCATCCTTACCAGTGTCTGTATATGTGAATTTAGAATGTCTTGAGGGAGGAGAACATTTGTTTAATATATTGCTCTCATCCATTGTACCCAATGTATATGCAGGAGAAGTATGAGGAGACGATTACATTACTTGCTGAAATGGAAAAACGTGCAGTTATGGCCGAATCAATGTTGGAAGCCACCCTGCAGTACCAATCTGGTCAACTTAAAGCACAGCCTTCTCCAAGGTATCTCAATCTTTTGCAGATTAGTGACTCAATATAAACACATAATTTTGTCTAATAATAGTCTTAACCATCAATTCCGCCATGCAAATCCTCAATTTGTACATGCAGGATGTTTTTTCGTACATCAATATACTATGAGCTTTTTTGTTCATTTTTGTTTTGTTCTCTGAGATTGTGATGTCTTTCCTCCCCCTATTTTCTTCAGTGTCTTTTTCCCTTCTTCATTTGGCCCTGCACCATTTCTCTTCATCTCCAAAAAGAGAATTTCAGTTTTGACAAAAGAAGTTATAGTACTCTGAATTTTGTACCTCTGGATGTACCAAATTATTTTAGTCACAATCTCCCTCTCAATTTATTGGGTGCTCAATAGCTGTTAAATTCTTTTCCAGGTCTTCACACCCCCATTCACCTCGGCATGATAATCAAGAGCTTGCACAAGAGGTGCCACCAAGGAAGATTAGTATCCTTTCTCGGCCATTCGGACTTGGCTGGCGAGACAGAAATAAGGTTTGCTTTCTGCCTTGGTCCCTCATAGATTGTTAAGGTGTTTTGACTTCGTTCTGCATACTTGAATGATCAAGTTGAAGGCTTTTCTGGAAGTAGTATTTGATATAGTTGTCAAGTTTTTCATGGCTTGCTGCTACACAAGGACATGACAAAGGGCCGGTTCACATCTGCATGCTTTCTAGTTTTAGAATCGTCAACCTGGAAACATTTTTTGAACTGGATGGCCATTGGCCACTAGATTGGATAAAAACAGGTTTATGACTGAAATAGGTCCTCTCTTTTTGGATAAAAACTGCAGATAATGAAATATTCTTTACTTTTTTTTGAAATATTTCTGGTTTATTCCTTGTGGCTTGTAGGCGTTTTAAAGAAATCGAGTGGGTTTTTGTATGTTGGAATTGAGTTAGCACGTTTTAAGGTTTGCACTTTGTCATGAAATATCCATTCTCTTTGTTTGCCTTGAATTCGGTTGGTTCAGCGGGACCCAGAAATGCTAGCAGGGCACTTACTGTTCTGTTTTTAAAACGTCGAGTTCATGTGCGTCGCTGTCAAACAAAATTCTTGGTCATTCAACCCTAGGACGTTAACTCCTCGGTTGGTTGCAACAGGAAAAAATCGGAAATCCTGAAGACGAAACCCACAAGTCTTCTACAGAGGGAGAAAATCCAAGCACTGGGCAGGACACAAATGGCCTTCAAGCGACAGAGCGAGTGGAGTGACGTCGTTTAACTCGGTCCCATATGTTCTCTGTTACCCACCCTGGTTGTCTTTACGCTGGTTCCTGGTAGATAAAACTGTACCAATAGGTTCGGGGAAGAGTATAGATTTAGTTTGCATTTTGTCATTCTTTCATTAGACAGCTATTACTGTATATTAGCGCCAATATGTTCATGGTTTATTAAGCGGCAACAAGGAATATAGTATAGAGTAGAGAGACAATGCAGAAGAAACATGATGCCTGCAGTACAAACGTTTGTACTATTTTCCAGTATCTCGTTTCAGTTTTGGTTCATAATTTTCCTCGTTAACAAACCCGACTAAGGCTACAACATGTTGTAAATTTGGGATTCAAATCATGAAGTTGGTGATTGTACTATGAAAATATTACGTAGGGCATGATAAAAGGCTATTATTTTTCAAGTTATTTTTCATTTCTAAGTTGGTACTCTGGAGTCTTTGACAACAACTTTGTTCTATTGATTTTTCCGACTCACACAATAAATGGCAAATAGAACAAAGGTAAATGATAACAATACTAACAAAACAACCAATAGATTTGAGTTTTAACATGAGAGAAATGGGAGAGATCGATAGTCTTAAGCCGAGAAAATTTACTATATATGCCCAAAAAATGGAACATGGGATACTCAATTGAGGAATTTCATACCATAAAATTATACCATAGGGACGAAGGAGACCAGATCGTCTGTTCCAAAACAAATAGGAAATAAGTTGAATATGATGTAGAATAGGCATGCACTTTGCAGCCTTGTTTGCGAGGAGGGTTCGTGTTGCAAACAAAATTAGGAATACAAATACCTAAACAAAATTGAAAGAAAAACAATGACTAGTTTTTTAGTACACAATTGAGAGGGGGCAGTCCCAGATTTTCTTCAACCAAGTTAGGACCAGCTTGTAGAATGGCTCGTCCCCACATATTTCTGAAGTCTCAAGGAGTTTATTACCATTATCTATAACAGCTTCCCCACCTTCCCATCTTTAAATAATATGCATGCACATCTTCCACGCGCAAAGAATGGACCTAGCTTACCGTATCCCAATAGGCTACAAACAACAAGGCTCAAGCAGCCGCAGAACGTTTATGTTCATGGTCTTCAAGATTCAGGGCTTGAAGCAGCTTTGGCCATGATTCGGGAATTCCACCGGGGAGGTTGAACTCCAACAGCTTTCCACGGCTACGGTAGAAATCTTCAACTGGTTGACTCTGCCAGAACAAAAGTATTCATTCATGTCACTGGAGAAATCTTACATCAGATCTAACGATCAACAGGTAAATACACCTCATACCACAAATCGGTGATCACAGCAAAACAGTAAACGGTAACCCCCAGGTGTAGTGATATATAAATCTTAGGGCATACCCTTTTTTTATTTTTCAAACATTTGGCTACTATGATGCCATTTAAACATGGTGGAAGGCTTCAAATTTTAACAATCTATATCCAGAGAATGTATTTGATAATCTGAGAACATAGACATCAAAACATAAACTGATGCAGGGAAACAACAATCCATTTTTCATACTTTTGTTTGCTTTGCCCACACTAACCATTGTAGATGCACAAGTAGGCAGGAGTTTCATAACCATCATTTTCAATACAGAGACACATTTTTCATCTTGCATATCATTGTTATATTTTTTTCAAAGCAAACTCACAGATACTTTAGCCAAGTTGTGGAGTCTAGTTAATCAACGACATGCAAACAAAGTAACATGGTGTTAGACGCAAATACCATCTCATTGTAGATGCGGAGTCGCTCCTTGACAACTTCTTCCGTATCGTCCTCCCGCTGTATGAGCTTTGATGCACACTGTGACGGAGGAAGCAACGGAGCCATGTACATTCCGGGCTTTCCATCCTCACCCTTGATGTCTATGCTAGCAATGTTGTAATTTCCGCCACACTCACTACACATTCTTCTTCCAAGGCATTTGGCAAGAAGAGCTTCCTCCTGCAGCTTTAAGTTAATCACCAAATCGATGTTGGTGACACCCTCTAAGATTTCCTGCAGAATTGCAATATTTACACTTATCTCACTAGCCAGTGCTCATTATAGGAACCAAAGAGAAACAAACTGAAGATCAATAAACTAGGCATGAATCCTGAAACAAATATCCAATGTTATCTTTGCAAGACAAATAGAATTATCGAAAGCGATGTCCCAACTCCCAACAGATCTTATCAACGGAACTAATTCCACAAAATAAATAGGTATCATCGACACAATTCCATGACTAAAAATCCAAATATTCTTTGGAACATCAACTATGCACACAATCACCATGGACCAAGAGTTGTCAGTAACCAATTTTCCACATAGGAGATAGCAAAACAAGCAACTCCCCGGGTCGAAACCAAGAAACATCCACAGAGTCCACGAATTAAGCAACCAACGGTTGCCCTGAAATTGCACAAACAAATTAATAACCAGCTCCAACAGACAGAAAACAGAAAACCCAAATGTCAATAAACTTTAAAGGAAACATTAAAGGAATAGCTCTCTCACCGCTTGTCTAATGGTACGAGGAAACCCATCAAGTAAGAATCCGGTCTCGCCCTTAGCCTCCCCGGCCTCGAGTCTCTTGGACAGCAGATCGATGATAATCTCATCGGACACCAACTTCCCCTGGTTCACGATCTCCTTAAGCTGCACACCCCAAGATCCAAACTTTATAAAATTCCCTAACCTCGGTCCAAATCTAAATAAATATTTCAAGGAAAAGGAGCGACCTTGGAGTCGGAGGAACGGAGCTCGTCGCGGACGAGATCGCCAGTGGCGATGTGGGGGACGCCGAGGAGGGTGGAGAGGCGGGAAGCGTAGGTGCCCTTTCCAACGCCGGGGCAGCCCAGGAACACCCACTGCACGTTCCTCTCCGTCTCTTTCCGGCTGATTCGCCGGAAAGACGACGGCGACGCCGCCGGCGTCGACATAGCCCGCGTTAGGGTCGCCTTCCCGCTCCTTAAGAAAGCCGCCATTTTCCCCTAATTAATTTTTTTTTTGCCCTTTTCAACAATCGGTTTTGAGAAAATTGGGAAAGGGAGAGGGACGGCCGGTTAACTATTGGAAATTATTTATAGAAATTATTTATAGAAATAAAGCCACACGACTCGAGGGATTTTCGTTTAAGTTGTTAAGTAGGTCAGAGAGCTTCCTCTTTTCGCTTTTCTATTTTTTCGTTTGATTCCTCGGATTTTTTAGAAAGTAGATACGAAATCTATGTTAAAGGTATAAATAATTTTGGTTCGAATTTTGTAATCTTAAAAAGTAAGTATTTAATCATTTATTTATTTAATTAAACTGTGAATAGTTAGTTTCCTATGATATGGGAAGGGACAACAACATCAATAACCAACGAACACTAGTGCTTTGGTTCTGTTTTTTAGTCATAACTGGTGCTTTGGTTCTGGTTGGTTGTTTGCGAGAGTACGTGCGTTTGTCTTAATAATGGGTTCTATACGTTGGAGCTTGTTTGCGAATTCCGACCCATATGTTATTTTTTTCATAAGCTGCACTCAGTTCTGTTGGTCAACTCCACGGTAATAACTAATTTGGTAATCAAACTTCTAGTAGCCCCTCTCAGTTTCATGTACCAACTCACTTGTGCCCGTCCTTGGATCCTATTGCATATCTTTATGAAGTTGTTTTTTTTTAATGTAGAATATATTGATATAAAAGAAGTATATACATGTAATATATAATATGTAACTGTATACGTGTACTCTTGTTGAAATTGTATTCATATCATAGGACTCTTACGGGTTTTTTTTCATAGAAGGAACTATAAGGGTTTGCTCGAGAATGTCCTCGTTCTACTTTTAAGTCCAATCATCAAGACATGTTTGTGCCTTCAATGATTGTCTTTAAAAATCAGAAATACTTCCAATATCAGACGCTAAATGTTTGCTCATCTGTTTTTTTTTGGGAAGAAGTAGCATATATTGATCAAATGAAACCAGGTATTTATGAATTAATTAGTAGAAGTAGTAGAATTGGCAATTCTTCATTTAGTTCTCCAACCCATGCATCAATTATTGATTTACGTAAATATAGTAAGAACATAATCAATTATCGTACTATATGCCAAATTTCATAAACCCTCGATATGATGTTAGATTAAAAATAATAACTATTAAATTAATCCATGAGATTTGTTCAAAATATTCTAACAATTTTCTTATAATGTGTAATAAGCATATGTCCAAAACCTCGTCATCACAGAATTGTCAGATCGTACAAAAATATCAAAACATCCCATGCAATATTAATCGCATGATTAAAATACTCTAAAAATGTATTATATTTCACCAATATATCATTGTTGAATTGAGAAAAATTCGAAATATGATCTGAAAACTGTACATAAAAAATCTTAGAAAAAGTAAATTTTGGTGTTCTTGGCTATTATGTTTTGATTTTTTAGAAAAAAGTACACTTTGTAAAGGGATCGGATGGCAGGTAATATTTGAATTTTTTAGATTAATTAACAAGATGTAGACGAGAGATTTTGTAGGTGTGAGGCAGAGTACGATGTGTAAGATTTTGTAAAACTTTTTTCTTAATCTCTCATAATAGAATCAGGCACCAAGTCCCTCCCTATGTAGGAGATCGCTTTTCCAACGGCGTTTTTTAGATTTGCAAAATTTGACTCAAAAACTACTTAATTGAAGTCCCTTATCAAATTTTCTAATTCCCAACTTTTCTATTCCTCTTAGAACTGGAATAAAGGGCAGTTTTGTTGGTCAGCAGAGTTGCAATCTAACAATTCGCCACTGGGTTCCTATGCAAAATCTTAAAAGCACTAACGCAACATCATTATAAATCACAAGCGTGTCGGTTTCTGACAAGGAAGCCCATACAAGAAAAGAGGAGGACATAACCTAGCAAATATGTTGAAGGATTTACCCTCTCCCACAGAAAATAAATCATCAAAAGCATTACAGGATGAAGACACACTTAAAACTACACACCTGCAGGTGTTTAAGGTTGCATTCGTCTACATGTGGTCACTCCGCCCATCATCATCACCGATCCCCTCTCCCGCATGTCTGTTAAGGAAAACGATTATCGACTTGAATATGATATTTCCAGCATTACGAGCAAGAAGCTACAGCAGAAGTTGAGAAACTGACCGCCAAGAAGACGTCAAATTCCGAGCTTTCCTGTCCAACTGGAGATTTTCCAGAGAAGCAGAAGCTCTTATTACATCTTCGGGGATCTCATCGCCATCGTACCTCCAGTTGAAATCTTCTTTCCTATAAGTAGGCATTGAAGACCCAGCTCTCCTATCTGCATAAAGCCCAACATGAATCTTAGATTCTTGCAATGTCCAACGAGGTGGAGCCTACAAGAACAACAACCTATAAGAAAACGTTGGTACGAGAGAATTATCACTCACCAGATGTATGGGAAGCAGCAGACCTTGCAAGTGAAGAGGGACGAGGTGATCAGTGCCAATTATAGAGGAAAACTGAAACAGCAAAGATAAAACAAAGATGTTTGTGATGAACAGAAGGGGAATTGTACCTTCCCACTGGAGGTAATCCACTGGCACCAGATGACGAAGAGGGTCTTCTAATGTTTCTTGACTCTAAACTAGATATGGACTCAGATGTCGGTACCTTCCTTCCATTACTCCTACCTTGGGACAAGTTCTGCAAGCCAAAATTTTAAGCACATTGAAAGGAAATTTAATAAATGGAACTCTAACAAATTAAAAAAAATTCCCTCAGATAAATTCTACAAAATAAAAATCAATATCCAATTGAAGGCATACCTCAAACTTCAAAAAACCTTGAAAAACATCCAAAAGAAGAGGACTGTCCACATTTCTGTTAAGATCATACCCACTATTGTTACAAAACTCCTGCAGCTCAGCTTTCCAAGAATCTTTTTGCTGCATTAAGAAATATGGTCATACACTTCCATTAACAAACTTGAAAGTACACAGTTGACTACAAAAAAGTTAACATATTGAAAGATTACATGATTACCAAATTGCACTCAGGTTGATAGACTTTTAATGTATGATTTAGCTGTGCCCAGTCCAAGTATTCACATATCAGAGCTGTTAATAACCTCCCTGCACATGAGAAAGAAATAGGCCACAAAATTATAAGTCAAGTTGTGAACTTTTAAGTCCCAATCAGCTCATATCGTATATTAGAGCTGTTCATAATCTCCCTGCATATCAGATACAAATTGGCCTTCAAAATCATGACTCAAGTTGTGAACTTTAAGGTCCAACCAGCTTCATATCACATTGAAATTGGCCATCAAAATCATCAGTCAAGTTGTGAACTTTAAGTCCCAACCAGCTCATATCACATAGAAATTGGCCATGGAAAATTCAAAATTATCAGTCAAGTTGTGAACTTTAGGTCACAATCAGCTCGGAGAAAATTATCATGTTCACTCCACTTGTTACGTTCAATTTATAAACCAGCTTCTCAAACCTCGCCAACAAATGCAATTGAAAACAGGAGGCTTGCTAGAAATGGACACTTTTTTGGGGGGCAAGTAATCATTCTCAATAAATAAGACATACTTCTTTCCGAAAAGATAACCGTTACGGATTCTTAAACCAACTTGAATCTCAAATGCAGAAAATGCTGAACGACTTCTCGACCTAGTAGTAGACGAATAAATAACCTGAAGGGGAAGCGTGAAGATTCTTGGCGCGGTCGTTGCAGCTACCCAACAATGCAGGGGGCAAGCCTTCCTCCTTCTCGACTACCTTGTCCTCTTCTTCGATTGCCTCGAAAACGCTCGCCCGAAGTTCCGCCTACCCACCAACAAACAACATTCCGACACACACAAAAATCAGCCACAGAAAAAAAAAAAACTTCAACAGTTCAACTACCATGTTTCAGCCAGATACCAAACCCTACAACTGAGATCCGATCCGACCCGAATAAATCCCATTCCATAAGTGATACTGGAGCATAAAATGAGATGGGTTTTTTTATTTAAAAGAAAATGGAAGCAGACCCGGATCTTGGCGAGGACCCCTTTCTTCTCTAGGGTTCGAGTGACTAGTGTCTTCAAATCCATCATTTCTCTCGTGTAATCGTCCATCTTCTTCTTCTTCTTCTTCTTCTTCTTCTTCTTCTTCTTCTTCTTCTTCTTCTTCCTCCTCCTCCACCTGCTCGAGCTCTTCTCTAAATCCAAAGGGAGAAGAGAAGAGAAGAGAAGAATTATGGGTTTGAGGGAGAAAGGAGAAGTATGGGCTCGGGGTTAAACTGGGCGGGCCCATTGTAGGACGGCCCGGGATTTCTTCTCTTCTCTTCTCTTCTTTGCATTTTTTGGTTTTTCCTATTTCCTAACATGTCACAACTTTTCTTGTTGATTTTGGCCAACGTTAAAATGGATTAATACAATGCAGTTTTAGTAAAGTATTGTATAATTAACACTCACATAAATATAGTAATTTTAAATAACATGTCACAACTCCCAGGTAGGGCTAATTTTGCTTATAGTCATTGGGAGAATGGGTGATTTTTTACTTGGCTCTAATTTGCGGAGAGATGAAAGTAAAATGGGGTTATTTATAGTCTCCCTCAGGGAAAAAAATAAAAACGGAGGATGATCAAGACAATGTTCTAAAATGAGTATAAATGTTGTTGTTGGATTAGGTAGCGGCCTGAAAACATGGTTGCAAACATAAAGTTTGGAAACAAAATACCGAGGGACTAGATCAAATATATATGGTATTAATTCTACTTCAAGATGAGATAAAAGATGACTTCCCAAGAAAATTTCAGTTAGGAATTTTTAAAGTTTGTGGTTTATGTTTGATAATTACATGTTCAATTAATCGATAATTCAGATTCGAGTTAGGTATAATTTGTTAACAAAATGTAGTCATTGTTTTAGATTGGTGAGAGATACAATTAGATTAACTCCAAATAAAAGGACCAGATGTGAGTAATCTCAAACTCTATTTAAGAAGCAATTCTTCCAATACTACTTTAAAAAAATTGTACTAATAATTTAAATTTGAAAATTTTAGTCATTGTGAATTTTCAAAGAAATTCACACGTAGTCAAGAGCAGCTAGTCGGGCTACCTTGCTTATTATTCGACGCAAAAATATGTCGTTTATGTTAAAAACTAGTCCCATAGAATAATTTCCTCAACAAATGTTTTAAGTATGAAAAAGAATGCAGAATTTTGAGTGCAGCAAATCAAACATACATATACTTGAACACATGCACCACCGCCAGCAAACTAGTGCTATTATGTGGCAAGGAGAGCAGGGATGGATGTATATGTTCTCAAGTGGGGAGAATTGCTCCCACAATTTTTTTTATGGGTATATTTAATAGAATAAAATAATTTGCTTCATTAATATTGACTAATTTATTTCATTAAGATTTTTTTTTGTCAATTATATGAAGTACATGAATATTTTACCTCCATAGTATAAAATTTTTGGATTCGTCATTATCGTAGCCCCGTACCATATAGACTAAAATTTCAATTTGAATCAAATTCAATATGAATATGAATTTTAAGAGGGTGAACTAAAATAAGTTTTTTTTGGTGAATACTCAGGTATTCGGCCCAGTCCGTTTATCGTGCTTTTAACTGGGCCGACTAATCCTGTTCGAGGCGGATCCCGAGGTTAAGGTTTTAAATCTCTCCCAACACCGTTAATCGAACTTTAGTTCGCCTTTCCAAGTGCAGCCTCTGACACCACTACTGCACCAACTGCGCGTTGGTTGGGTGAACTAAAATAAGTTGAGCCGAGGATGTATGTGCATATTATTAAAAAAATAACTCCCAAGAGAGAGAGAGAGAGAGAGATGATGTTCCAGAAGACGACGACGACGACGACATTGCCGTCATCGCTTTTAAGAAGCAGGGCGCCGGAGCTCGCCCGACCACACGCATCTCGTAGCATATCGCCGGACACCCAAACTAAACGGTGCCGTTGTTACTATTCCAACAACTTGAAATAGCTAGCTAAATTAAAAAAAAAAAACGAAGCTGCAAACGCGAATTATTTGATGATAAAAGACTTTCTTTTTTTTAATTGTTGCTGGTCTTGTGGTGTGGCGTGGCAGGTCAACGTCTTTTGGGATAGCGTTTGACATAGACGGGGTTGTCCTCCACGGCGGAGTTCCGGTCGGCGGCTCCCCTTGCGCTCTTAAGCGGCTCTACGATGATGCTTCTGGTGAGAAATTCCAACTCATGTTTGTTTCTCTAAAGTGAGTGTAAATGCCGTCGTCGTGGTCGTGTGTTCTGAATAATGCAAGTTCGAATCGGTTTCGACCCCATCTCTCAAAGCATGAGAGGCGGTGTCGGCTTCGTTTGGGGGGGCGTATTTGCTTATTAGCGTGGAAGATCCACCTACTCATTGGTTTGTTTTAATGCGGGGTGGTGTGGAGTGGCCTCATTTGCGTTTCAATTTTCTTTGAAGTGTACCAAAAATGCAGCATTTTTTGAACTTTTATATTCTGCCTCTATCAGGATGTTTGAAGGTTCCTTTTCTCTTCTTGACGAACGGTGAGTTGGGGAGTACTTTTCTTTTATGCTTCAGGTTGATGTTAATCTTAAGTTCAGTCATTTAATAACAACCTGTTATTTTCATTAGGTGGTGGTGTCCCAGAATCTAGAAGAGCTCTTGAATTGAGTGAGCTTCTTGGTGTCAAGATTGTACCTCATCAGGTAGTTTCCTTTTCCGTTATATCTTACCAGGACTTTTACTGGTGTGGCTTGGATGACCGATGACCACTGTTTCAACTGATGAAACCTATGGGTAGCTGGCTTTTCTTCCTCGTACGTACAGGTTCTGCAGGGGCATTCCTCTTTCAAGAATTTGGTCAAAAGGTACTACCGCATTACCTCCCTATTGATTGTGTATCTTAGATTTAAAGACTTGTTAGAAACGACCATTGTCCTTTCTTGTGTTATTGGTCAAGTATTATCGACACTTTGCTTATTCGTTCTGGCCTAAAATGTACTCGCGGCTGCTCTAGCTGCTTGGCTTGGTTGTAAGTCTATGAGAATTCGGTTATAGAATAGCATATACACCTTTCAGCAAAGCAATCAGCTCCGTGACATAAATCTGTAAATTCCAAGCTAAGCTTCGTTATTGTAGAGTATCTTAGCATATCTTCGATTACTTTACAAGATATGAGAATCAGCTTATCGTGGCTACTGGAAAAGGAGATCCCGCACTTGTGATGTCGGAGTACGGTTTCAAGTAAGTCTTTTCCATGTATAGTAATTGATGCACCCTTGTCTGTTCCTAGATCTTAAGATTATGTGATCCCATCTACCCTTTCCTTTTCACTGTGCAGGAAAGCTCTCTCATTGGATGATTATGCTTCGTATTTTGACAACATTGACCCTGTTGCACAATACAAAAGATGGACAACTAAGCTGCCGCCCCACAAGAGTTCTCCATCGGAAAGTATGATGCCAAAGTACAATCTTGCTTCTGAGAGAGTAAAGGCAGTATTTGTTATCAGCGATCCCGTGGACTGGGGCAGAGACATCCAGGTATTACCGGAGAGAAACAATCGAAACCATAAAATTTACAACAGCGTCTTGCTAGTTACTACGAAATCGTAACTTTCTACTGCAAAAAAATTCCTGGTGTGATTACAGTGGTTGAAGCTCACAAGTGGCTTCTTCATATTATGGAAATATAAACTGCTTCCACTCTCAGATTGACCAACTAGCTTCCATTTGGTTGTTCATTTTGTACACTTTCTAATATGTATATTAACTAGTGTGACACTCGCAACAGGTACTCTGTGATATTTTGCGGTCTGGAGGCATTCCTGGACGACACAGTGGACATCAGCCTTCTTTATACTTTGCTGCCGATGACCTTGAATATCAAGTACTGTTACTTATTTGATTGTGGTACTTTTTTTGTTGCTATTATCCCGTGAATTGGAGAGTTTGGCCACTTGGAAAGTAGAAAAGTTCCAGCAACCTAGCTTAGTTAATACTGTAAAACCAATTGAGTGTGTCTTACTTTGTTTGAAGAAATTAGGAGAGAATTAACTCATCCACGAAAAAAATTTCTGCCTCGTTTTCAAAACAACAAAATGAAGCCTATCTCTCAAGTTTGTAAGATGGGAAGAGTCTAGAAACGCTGATCAGTTGATTCATGATGCAGGCTGCATTTTCCTCTCAGCGGCTCGGAATCGGTGCTTTTAGAATTGCTATGGAGAGTGTATTTAATACGTAAGTCCAATGCATGAAGTCAAATATGCATGTTTCTTGTGGAAAAAGAGATAATCTCAATTGTATTGATAATTGGAATATTACATTGTTTAAATACACGATTCACAGAATATTTACACTAATTACAGGATCAATTGCGTAAATGGAAAGCCTAATTGAATTGGAGTAGTATCGGATTGATTGGAATCAATTAGGCAGATTGGAATCAATTAGGCATGAGAATCTCCGATTGAATATGGAAGTAGTCGTTTGGAGAAGATGTGGTGTAGCTGGATGAAGGATCTTGCCAACTTTGCTTTATACCAGTGAATCCACCTTTTATTTTATTCTCATTGACTTCCTAATCTGCAACACTCCCCCTCAAGTTGGGGGTGAAGATGTTGTGAATCCCCAACTTGGAGATGTGAGCTTCGAACAGTGATGCACCCACGGCTTTAGTGAATAAGTCCGCGGGCTGGTCCGCACTCTCAATGTAAGGAGTCACGATTGTCCCATCTTGTACCCGATCTCTTACGTAGTGACAGTCGATTTCGATGTGCTTCGTCCTTTCATGAAAAACGGGGTTGGAGGCAATGTGAATCGCAGCGTTGTTGTCGCAATGGAGTGGAATTGGAACCTGGACACAAAAGTTGAGTTCAGTTAGAAGATTTTTAACCCAAACAATCTCGGTCAAGGTGACCGCCATAGCACGATATTCAGCTTCGGCGCTGGATCGTGACACAACATTTTGTTTTTTGGATCGCCAAATGACCGGATTGGTACCAACAAACACACAATAACCAGAGGTAGATCGACGACCATTTTCACATCCCGCATAATCAGAGTCTCCAAAGGCGGAGATGTTAAGATGTCCAGATTTTTTCATAAGAATTCCCCTACCTGGGTGGCACTTCAAGTATTTTAAAATACGCTCCATGATGGCCACATGTTGGACACGAGGTGAGTGCATTACCTGACTGATTAGGCTGACGGCGTAAGTGATGTCAGGACGAGTGATAGTGAGGTAGATAAGCTTACCAACAATCTTTTGGAATCGGTGGATGCCTGGATAGAGCTCACCTTCGTGGTTGGAAACCTTAAGATTGGGTTCAAGCGGGGTACGATAGGGTCGTGATCCAAGCTTTCCTACTTCATGAAGAAGGTCAAGTACATACTTACGCTGATTTAGGAAGATGCCCCTGGACGAATAGGCCAATTCCACGCCTAAAAAATACTTCATTTTGCCCAAGTCTTTAATATCAAATCGTGAGTGTAAATCGGATTTAAGTTGTGCAATCAAGGAATCATTACTCCCAGTTATTAATATATCATCAACATAGATCAAAAGGACTACTTTACCTTGAGGAGTATCACGAAGAAATAATGAAGAATCAGTATAACATTTTTTGAAACCAAGGCTTACCAATTCTCCACTCAATCGATTGTACCAAGCACGCGGAGATTGCTTGAGACCATAGATTGCTTTGTGGAGTTTACATACCTTACCTGTGCCTTCCAGAATGTGACCAGGGGGTAAGTTAAGATAGATTTCCTCCTCGAGATTGCCTTGCAAGAACGCATTCTTCACGTCCATGTGTTCAATTTGCCAACCTAAATTGATTGCCACAGAGAGTAAAATGCGAACGGTGTTCATCTTGGCTACGGGGGCGAAGGTTTCACCATAATCAATCCCGGGGGTTTGGGTGAAACCTTTGGCCACGAGCCTTGCTTTGTACCTCTCAATTGTACCGTCACTATTATGTTTGATTTTAAAAATCCATTTGCAATCAATTGGTTTTTTTGTAGCGGGTAAATCGCAAACCGTCCAAGTTTTATTACGTTTTAAAGCATCCAATTCTTCAGACATAGCAATACGCCAAGGTTCGTGCTTGATAGCCTCTAGAAAGTTCCGAGGTTCAGTGTTTTTGTCAAGATTACTCAAAAAAGCACGATACCTATTGCTAATACAATTATAATTTATATGATGTTCAATTGGATAATAACCCTGAAATGTTTTGAAATCGCGCAATTTGCAATTTGGTTTTTTAACCCTGTCTGATCTTCTGACTTGTTGACCAGCTTCAATAGACTCAGTTTGAGTCGTGATGTGATCAACATTAGTGTCAGAGAGAGGTATGAGATCAGTAGGTTCCAATTGAGAGGAAGTCGATGTGTGGATACCTGCCGAGGTAGGTTGATTAAGCGCACAATCTTGCGAAGTCTCATTATTCTCCACTGGGTTCATTGCTTCTACTGGACAGTGAACATTACTTCCATTTTTAATGTGTTTATCCTGCAAATCAACATCAGAATCATAAGGCAAACAGTATCCAGGAGAAGTGGGGTAAGTAATTGGGTGTGAAGATGGCTCCCCCTGGGTGGGATTGGCCGATTCATCGGCTAGATAATAAGGCGAGTTTTCAAGAAACTCGACATCTCTTGATACGATGGTCTTCCGTAGTGTAGGAGAATAGCATTTATAGCCTTTTTGCGTCGAGGAGTACCCCACGAACATGCATCGAATTGATCGCTTGGACAGCTTATCGCGTTTCTCTGCTGGAATATTCACATACACAATACAGCCAAAGACACGTAAATAGGTCAGTTTGGGAGCCTTTTTCAAGAGCAATTCAATAGGAGAGACATAGTTGAGAATTCGGCTGGGTAGCCTATTTATCAAGTGACATGCGGTTAACACCGCATCACTCCAAAATGTCCGTTTCACGTTCATCTTGAACATCAAGGATCGAGCCACTTCCAATAGATGTCGATTTTTTCTTTCCGCAACGCCGTTTTGTTGTGGCGTGTAGGTGCATGATGTCTGGTGGAGGATGCCTTCCTTGGTCAAGAATTCTTTGAGCTCTCCTTTATACTCAGTTCCGTTGTCTGTTCGAAGAATTTGGATCCTGCAATTGAACTGATTACGTACTAGGCTGTAAAATTCTTGAAATCTGGAAAATACATCGCTCTTGTGTTTAATCAAATAGACCCAGCAAGCACGAGAATAATGATCAATAAATGTCACAAAATATTGGAACCCATCATATGAGTTTAAGGGCGAGGACCAAACATCAGAATGGACCAACAAGAAGGGTGAATTGTATTCGGCATTGGACTGATTAAACGGTAACCTGCATTGTTTTGCTAGAATGCAACTCTCACAATGATCAGGGTACTTATTTAAATGCGGAAAAAGTCTCAATAAAACCAAATTACTGGGGTGACCCAGCCTATTGTGCCACAAATTAGGCGACTTATTCTCTTCAGCAGCAAGCGCGGTGGTGTTTGGAGTTGTGGAGTGGGTTTTTAGAATGTAAAGCCCATCGATCAGCACTCCTTCACCAATCGTCTTCATGGTTCTGCAGTCCTGAAAGATTACAGAATTCGAAGTAAAGATTGCTCGGCAATTAAGATCTCTAGTGATTTTACTGATAGAAAGTAGGTTACTAGAGAGTTTTGGAACATATAGAGCTCGAAGATTTTCCTCGAAGAGCTCTATTTTACCTTTTCCTTCAATTGGAATGGAGGACCCATTTGCTACAATAATCGATTGATTGTTAGATCCGTGTAATTGAGTAATCAAACTAGGATTATGAGTCATGTGCTCGTTGGCACCCGAATCAATAATCCACTTTGTGCTCAATTTTTCGGGGCAATTAGAATTGTAGCAATGAATCGCAGTGAGACTATGAACGATCTTACCCTCTTTACCTTCACCAGTCGAGGAAATTGGGGTCGGGTCTTGCTCCAAATTGCCTCTCATATGGAGGAACACTTTCTGGGCCAGGTCTTCAATAGAGATATTTGGTTTTGAACTGGGCTCAGCCGAGCTGGAGGTGTGATACGCGTTGACTTTGTCGAAGTTGGGCTTATCTCTTTTCACCTTCAGGTGCGGGTGGAGGATCCAGCAGCGATCGATTGAATGTCCTGCTTTGCCACAATGGTCACACTGATAATTATTTTTGACAAATGATTTACCTCCTTTGTTTTGGTGGTTTGGTAGACCAGACTTGGATTGAACAAATCTCTTCACGGCCAAAGCTTGTGGATCATGTGAGCTATGAAAAGCGCTGACTTCAGTAGTGTTTTCGACTTTCTGATAGGCCGTATCCAATTTCTTCCTTGTTTCCTCTTTCTGGATTCTTGAACATGTTGAATTGAAAGAGGGAAGTTCGGCAGCTGTGAGTATCTGGTCTTTGAGTACATCGAATTCAGGGCCGAGTCCCATGAGGAGTTTGAAGATCCGATCCTCCTCTTCTCGTTTGTTGGTGATAATTGGATCAGTAGACGCGGGCCGTAGAGTAGATAGCTCTTCCCACATTGATTTCAACCTGCTTAAGTACTCAACAAATGGTCTATCTCCCTTTTCCAGGTCAGATATCCCTTTTTTAAGCTCAAAAATTCGATAGAGATTCTCAGATTGAGAGTATAGTGCCTTAACGGCCTCCCATAGTTCTCTAGAGGAAGTGGCATAATTGAACAGGTTATGTAAATCTTGGTCAATTGAGTTGAGTAACCACGACATTACCTGATGGTCGTACATCCGCCATTCAGGATAATGGGGTTCAGTCATACCTGGTGCTGGAAGGTCACCATTGATAAAGCCAACTCGGCCTCTTCCGCAAAGGGCAATAAAGACGGATTTTTCCCATGATTGGTAGTTTTTTCCGTTGAATGATACGGTTGTTATCTTCAAGCTTGTGTTGCCATCTATCTCGGAGATCTTCTTTAGTAGATCAGCACTTGTAGTGGCTGGAACCAATTCCACAGTTTCGTCAGTGGAATTTTCAGTTGACATGGTGGGAAGAAGTAATCGGGAAGTAAGTAATCAAAGGTGTTTTAAGAAACAGATTCGGGATCGAGCTTCAAGCTCTGATACCATGTGGAAAAAGAGATAATCTCAATTGTATTGATAATTGGAATATTACATTGTTTAAATACACGATTCACAGAATATTTACACTAATTACAGGATCAATTGCGTAAATGGAAAGCCTAATTGAATTGGAGTAGTATCGGATTGATTGGAATCAATTAGGCAGATTGGAATCAATTAGGCATGAGAATCTCCGATTGAATATGGAAGTAGTCGTTTGGAGAAGATGTGGTGTAGCTGGATGAAGGATCTTGCCAACTTTGCTTTATACCAGTGAATCCACCTTTTATTTTATTCTCATTGACTTCCTAATCTGCAACACTTTTGTGTAGAGACAAACATTAGCATTTGCTGAAATCTTAAGCTGCACTGATAATGGAAGGATGGCGAGTCGAGTTGAGTTGAGTACGACCTTTGTGTTATAACAGCATTACCACTACAAATGGTTGACTCAATCAATGTCAGATTGTTTGACAACATGTTAAAAGGCCCATATATGGTATCCTAGTTAAGCTGCTGATGGATTTTTCTTCCTTTTAAAGGATTCACCATGAGGCTTTGGAGTATGTTTCCTTTGGGAAGCCAAATCCCTTTGCTTTCAAGAATGCTGAAGCTGCATTGAGCCGGCTCCAGCCATCTTATTCCGATAGCTGCAAGGATTGCGAGGATCCGGGTACGGATTCATTCAAGACTCTGTACATGATCGGCGACAATCCTTCCGTGGACATAAAAGGCGCTCGACAGGTTTGTCCTCCGATTTCCTTGACGTACTTCGGTACTTGGCTTCTCAGCTCCTGCAATGCCATTTCAATGGTCAAATGATGAGAGAAAACTAAATGGTTTGCATTTCAGGCTGGGGTTCCATGGTTCTCTATCCTCACAAGGACAGGCGTTTTCCGAGGAGAAATTAACCATTCAAAATTCCCAGCTGATCTGGTAAGTAAAAAAGGCTACATGAATATAAATCTACCACAAATTCAATTACAGCATATCTTGACCCTTTAATGTTGAGATTGTATATGGTGTTACTTAACTACGAATGGCAGGGGAGGTAGAGGCAGAAGACCTAAACGCTCCCCGAAAATACACCATTTTGAGAATCACTTCTTAAAAAGGATCCAAAAATATTCGACTCTGAATATTGTTAAAAAAAGTAAATTTGTTACACCTAATTATTGGGAACACTGACTTGTTTCTCTCAACTGTGGCAGGTTGTCGACACAGTGGCGGAGGCTGTGGACTACATTCTCAGAAGAGAGTGCATCTCTTAGCTCTCTTTTATAGCTAACAAATTGTTAGTATTGCCACTTTGGTGGCCATTGTTTTGCCTACGGGGACAGGGAGGAAAAGGGAGTAAATTTGAGGGTGATAAAATACTTGATTTTTTGTAATGAAGATATCTCGAGTTGAATGTTTACGAATAAAAATTATAATTTGTGAATCATCTGGATTAGTAATCATTAAAAAAAAAAACACTTCAAGATGATTTCTTACATTCATTTCGCTTCGCAATTGTGGAACATGTCTACCGATTCTCAATGTATTGTTTTTATGTATTGTTAATTCTAATCCTAAAGTTTCATGTCTGCGTGGAACATGATTTCATAATTTCTTATTGGTAAAGAACGATATAATATCTTACGACGTTTGCAATGAGTAAAAAATTCACAACATAGAATTTCTCAAAGTACTCGATTTTACAAATATTTTATCTGTTTCGAACATACTCAGATTATTTTCATAAATCCTTTTTAAGATATAACATAAACCTAACAAAGAAAAAACACACAGAAGAGTAACACTAACCAACCAACGCCTCATCGGGCTCCTTATCTTCCCAAGATGGAAACCTCTGTCTCCTCCCTCCTCTCCGCTCACTGGTTCCCAACCAAACCTTCTAAAGCCCGCGGGCTGACCGTCCGGTCCGCCATTTCGTGGTCTAGGAAGGAGGAGACCGTGGGCGAAGGTAGTCAGACGTTGGTGGTGCGTGCAGGGACAAGGTGGCGGCGGATAGCTTGAAGGCGACGTTGCATGACAGTTTCTTTGTCTTTCTTATCCATTACTTCAAATGGATTATAGGTTTTGTAATTTGCTGCTGAGTATTTTTCGTTAAATATCTATATATACAGAAAAGTATTTTCTATTTTCTAATAATAACAAGCAGTGCAGTTTACATTTTCTAAAAATTTCTAACGTTATCAATCTTCTGATATATACTTTTAGATACAATTTTATCATAAAAGTATATATGTAGTATAATAAAATTTATTTGGTATCTTGGTGTCAACATGCAACGGATCGCCTAGGTTTCTCGCATCCATTTCCATTAGTGTCGCAGATAATTTGAGTGCACACTTAAATTTGTTTGTATTTTTAACTGAACGATCCCTTAATTCAATAACCAGCCTCGCGAGTTATCTTTTTTATGATCGTCTCCTTATTAAATTATTCACTAAAGCTTTCAAAATGTTTATATATATATATATATATATATATATATATATATATTTGGATTTTTTTTCCATCTCTGACCATTGGTGTCATGACTGCAGTTACATATATTGTCTCTGGAAAATACATGACACTAGTTAAATGATTATCCAAAATAAAAATTTCCGAAAAGGGAAACCAACTGATCATGGACAATGAAAGGACACCACCCTTAAAAAACGCATTCATAGCAGGTAGATGCATGTAATAAGTCCCTTACTAAAAAATTATGACAACTTTTACCATGTGTATTGAAGTTATTAATGATTGTGTTAATAACTTCTTTAATTTGTTGCATTTATCCGAACTCAGAAACAGCGGTCATGGGAAAAATTCCATGTACAAAATCTGTTTTGTGTGTATCCATGAAATGTGTTCCAACATCAATCAATGAGATGCGACATTTAATTAGATCCCTTCTAGCGTTGCGAACTCTTGTAATAACCAAAAAGCAACTTTTTCCACATAGAGGTTGGGACTATCTTAATTTAAAAGATTTTGAGTTGTAGTGATTAAATATAATAAGATTAAACATAATTGTTATGAAAATCTTATCGTATTTCAAAAATTTCATCTCACTCGAACTTAAATTAATACAATAAATTGAAAAAAACCTTCAATTTGCCAGCTTTAGTAGGAATATGAATGTAACGTTTTTTTCATTATAAACCCTACCATATAAAACCTTAGTCCAACCTTATATTTGGAATACACACCCACACCAAATTAACCCAATCTACATACCATAAATGGCAACCCATAAATGGAACCTCGTTGAATTGTCACACCCCTTCACTCCCAAAGGGTCACATACTATAAATCTTTAATCCCAATTGAGAAACAAATTAACCAATAACAATTAAAAAGGATAAATTAACTAAAATGGCTTCTCCTTCCTCATTTGCATGGCCTGGTCCAACTAGTATTGGCAAGTTCACCATGACCATGGATGACCTGAAGGCCTTCCATACGATCGATCGGATACTGTACGCGAGGCTCGTCCTCGAACTCGGCCGCGACCTCAACGACTCCATGCACGCGCTGGCCTTCTGGTTGTGGCTCGAGCGGTCCAACGTAACGATGGTCTACGTGGTGCAACAGATGCTCGTCTTGCCGGACCCGATCATCAACCTCCTTGCCGAGGAGGCAGCGCTCTGCTTAAAGAGCATCACCACCGAGCCACTTCACTTCCCGGCCCTCGGGTTCCCGGACGACCAAATCCCCCTCACACAGAACCTCACCCGGACAAACATAACTCTAAACTTCCTCCACTCCAACAGGGACGCGGCCATTCCCGGGATCACTAGCACCATCGAGGACGTCTGCTTGCTGGTCATCGACGACATCGTGCAGCGAGCCGCCCACGTGGCGGCCTCCGCGAGGGAAAGAGAGGAGTATCACCAGGGGAAGTACTCTTTTTGGAGTACCAACTTTAATGGCATTGGAGGAGGAGGAGGAGGGAGAGGGAGGCAGGAGCAAGCAGAAGCAGCATTTAGTTACTTGAGTCCCAAGGAAGGAGTGGATGATAGGACCATCTTCCTCACCTTCTCAAGAGGATACCCTATTCGGGACGACGAAGTTAGAGACTTCCTTACTAGGTATTTTTATGCTTTATAGTTCTGCTCACAGGCTTTTTTTTCTCGAAGTTTTTATATTTATTAGAGTCATGAATGAACTATCAAGTGAGTTCTATTTTATATTCGTCAAATTTAAACTTAAGAACTACTTGGTATGACGGGTGTCGGGAATTTCTTTTTCTTTTTAATTAAAATCCAATTTCATTAGTTTTAGTCTTTAAGCGATTGAATTTGTAACAACTAAGAATATGACTGTGAAGTGCCAATAATATCCGTACTGTGCATTTCAATTGGTGCACGTGTTTTAATGGAGAAGATACAAAAAAGTTGGTATTAGTTTCAAAATACAAAAATCAAAATGGAATATGGATTTATCCTCCTTGTATTAACTCGCATAATTGTCTTGCAAACTTTTGTTGATAGCTTGACTAACTTCGCTTATTAGTGAAAGGTGCCGATGTGAAAAAGAAACTCTGATGAGGTTTATTTTCATAACCTAACTTATAAAATGGACATGCCCAATTGTTTGCTTCTGATCATGATGTGGGATTCAATAATTAATTTGTACATCAAACTTGCATTGAACATAATTCGAAGCCACCGTGGCATTAGTAAGTGAATTAGATATAAGGTGTTGAGATCAATACAATGAACAAACTAAGACACCCTATAAATATGGCCAGAGGCAGTCAGTGATCGACTATGTATACCGATCGATCTATTCTAAGCGACTGAGTTTCCACACTCATACAAGTATTACATTTTGACATTGAGCATATTTTATACATACAAGTATGGACATTTGTCCCTTTGCATCTATCATATAATATGTGTTCTCATGTAGGAAATTTGGAGAGTGCATAGAATCAATACAAATGCAAGATGTGCCAGTTGGGGAGCAACCACTGTACGCACGGCTTGTGCTTCGCTCGGTTGGAGCAATGAGAGTGATCCTGGAGGGCAAAGAGAAGGCCAAGTTCACCATCAATGGCAAGCATGTCTGGGCCCGCAAGTATGTCTTCAACAAGAATGCTGCTGCTCCCGCCCCTGGCCCCAGTAATGTTTACTGGGCGCCTGGCGGCGCCGATGGTTCCTCTTCTTCGACTTCCTCGTCCAAACCATTCCGTTTCGGTCTTAACTAGATCAAATTTGGCTTTGATCTTGAGGTTTTTTGGGATAATTCCCTCCTCTCAGAATTATAATTTTTTGAGTTCCGGGATACATTTCTTGTGGTTCGACAGGCTGGAAAGTTTTCCAATGAATTCTCAGAAAATTTAAGAGAAACAATTATGGAATAATAAATAGCACTAAGAACTATTTCTGTACATTCGGCGTTACCATATCTTATGAACGAGCTATCTAAAGGTTTTTGAAGAACGTAAAGTGTCACGACCCGTAATTTAGAAGTAACAACTGCCGCGTGATATCCATCACGCAAGGCCAAATATAACTTTTACTATAAGACTAAGAAAATACCATTTTCTAAAACCAAGAGAATAAAATAACATATTGAAGTCTGCGTCTGCGTTATTACAACGTTCGAAAATAACAACAAAAATAACTTGAAAAATGTTCACAATCATTGGTCCTACAACCTCAAGGTAGCTAGTGAATAAGTTCTGAAAACAATGCAGCTCAATTTATTAATTCTCAAGACCTCCTCTTGAACTCTGTTTTGTTATTCCTGAAAAATCACATTGCGAATTTTGTGAGATCGCTACTCAATAAATTGATCGCACTTCCAACCCAAGACCAGGTCCAAGTAAGTTTCACAATCCCTGGAAGATAATTTCAGAAACAGATATCAACTACTACTTTACTTCACGATCAATAATGCATCCAGTCAAGACCCGAAAACAAAACACAACAAATCAAATGCAATAGAAAGACACGAACTCCGGAGGTCCTCCTAATGAGACTATGTCATTGTTTCTTTCACCCCTAATGACAGGGTCCTGACGCGTAACCCTCGCCGTTATCGGGACCATCATATCACCCCCAATAGTAGGGTCCTGGCGTATTAACCCCGCCGTTATAGGGTCCAGACCTATTAATAACCTCACTAGGACCTACATGATTCAATCAAATGGAATGAACAGAACAAACACAATTCCACAAACCGATCCACAGAATAGAAGAACACTGAACCATCCAACCCAGAATATAAAATCATTTACTTATGAGATTCTAAAGGCACATGACTAATTCAACGTTTACAACATGCCATAATTTAATAAAAGGACCAACGGTTCCCACAGGAACTTCAAGCCCACAATCATTCACAGTTTACGCACTGCCATTTTCATGAATTTGTAACTTACAAACAATCCAAATAACAATCAACGATAAGTTCAATCAATCGGCAAGGTTAAGATATTTTGGTTACTTGACCCGAACGTAAAATCGATTTTAAATCAAAACATCTTGAATTGGAATGACGGACAACTTACCAAACCTCTTGAATTCGCTTTTTAAGCAAATGGATCTTTAGTCTCTTAAAGTTTCCTCACTTGTCCCTTCCTTTTGTTGTTCCAGTTTTTTTCTCAGCATAACCAACATTCCCCCCTGAGTAAATTATTTACTAGACAATATGAGAAAGATGAAACTGTAAAGAGTTTCAGCAATTTATTATCTAAATCCCTCTTCTTATTCCACTACTTCTAACTTGTATAGCAACGTGGGAGCCTAAAAGAGTGGTGAAATATTCAACTGACTTGCACCATAACCAAGTACGTGACATTACCAAAATAGACCTCCTATTAACGTGGGAGAAATGCTGAATAAAGTAATGGTAATTTCTACTATTCAGTTATCGACAGATTACTATTTACTCCCCTTCTAATCTTTCTGTGCTTCTGAAATTCATGGATTTTACATAAAGCCTGACCTTGTGGTGAGGTCGAAAACAGAAATGATAATCTCGACACTTATCAGAATGATTATGAGCCATTCCAAAAAATCTGACTTCCTGTTCTGAAGGATTTCTTGAAGAAAACGGATATTGTGCTGTTGACCGACGAGTCATGTGAGTGAGTATCTACTCATAGCCATGACTAGGAGTTAGTATAGGAGGTTTAAAGAGGTCAGATAAAGAAAGGAAGATACCTCAACAAACTTCAACTTGAAGTCGAGACTCGCAAACCTCTGAGTTAGTTCAAATTCGTCCCTTAAGTATTCCCACAGCTCGAAATATTTATCCTCAGCAGTGTCCAACCTGGTTAAGGCACACGAAACAACAAACTTGTGTTAGAGCAGAACGAGAACTTGGCTAAAACTGTTGGGGTAATTATGAGCTTATAACCAGAAATGCTTGCACCACCACTGTTGGGGGTGTTTTGTTTTCTGCATTATCTAAAAGTGGAGTCTAAAACTAGCTGAAACTGCCGTTTCCTTCTGAAGATCGATCATCGAGTTCAGAACTGGCACACAGGCTAGCAGCGGCTATTAATAAGACTATGGTTCTGACCAGTTCCAAACCCGGTTCACCCTTATTAACGAAGCTTGCATTCTATTCTAAGGCAAGGTAACTTAGTCTACGACTTATCCGCAGTTATTTAGAATGCGTGGATCAAGGAAAACGGGAGTGATACATCCAACCAAATAGTACTTGAACTCCTTTACCTCAAAAGCCCAAGCTTGAAACGAACATCACCTACATTCGAAGTTGCTTTCCCTATTGAATATGTTCCAGTTTTTTCCATTTCTCGTTTTATGTCGGTGCATTCGGCAACAATTCCATCAACCTAATCGAACAAAAAAAGGGTTACCAAATGAAGTTAAAAGTTGGATAAGAACACTTTTAAAGACAGTGCACCTGGCATCCATAGTAGTCGAGTGCAATACTTCGACCAAGAACGCTGCCAATTGTTTGGATTCCATCAATATTCAAGAACTGCAACATTAGATAATCCAGTCCAGCTTCCATCAACTTGTTTGAATCGGGCTTTTCTCTCACTTCATATTCTGGCAGTTGCGTGACAAAGAAAATTAAGTACGCAACAAATTTTCAAAGGCGACCTGTTCTCAAAATTTCTGATAAAGAAACAAGCAGAGATGCTCCCAGGGGAGAAAGATATAATAAGGTGACTTGATATATGTGACCATAGGTAAAGATTACTAAAATAGAACACAATTAATCCTTTGTGTTATGAAATTAACACATCAGATTAAACAGTACAATCCAAACAAATCAATTATAAATTACAGGGTTTATGGACAGAGGGGCTCTTAGGCAGGTAACGCATATCATCTCGAGGGTTCAACAAAAATGATACAATCAGAGAAAAAATAATGGAAAAGCTTACCATATCTTTTCATCTCAGGGAGCATTTCAGTTATTGACGCATGCCTTTTCACAATCTTGAGGTAATCATCAACTTCATGTTCTCGAGCGTTAAACAGGACAATAGAACCGTAGTGAAATACAACCATGTAACAACAGTTACTTCCGGTAATACAAGAGCCAGAGACCTGAAATTAGAGAATGTCAACACTTTCCCGACCAACCAACCACCTGATTCAATGGACGCTTGGATACATGGTTCTTAATAATAGAACCATGGCTATGCTCAACCATGTAAACACAAGATTACCCAAAATGATGAATTCCAAATAACATTCAAGCAAGATGGAACAGGGACAATTGACATGAAAACTGAGCTATGCTCATCTTAAGAGCAATTGAGAAATGGATGCAAGTAAATGAGCTGGTGATTTAAAAAAAAAAAAAGCCCAGATCATATTCATCGGCTTCTCACTATGTTGAGCGTTACAAGCGTAATATGATCGAAAGCATCTATCTAATTCCCTCCGGAAGGGTATCATCCCAATCAGCAAACAATATCATCGACCCCAGAACCAGTCCCCAACAACGTAAGATAATAAACGGCAAGGCAAAGGGATCATTCGTCTGAAAGAAACGAAACAACTCACGGGATATGGGCGTAGGTCCCCGAACCGCAAAACAAGGTAATTGATCATCAGAGAATTAGAGGGCCGGATGAAGTTAGGCATGTTCTGTTCCTCCAGCCCCTTCAAATCCACTCTAAACACACAAACAAAAGAGACAATTCACTCCAAGGGTCCAAACTTTCCTAAAAAAAATTGATAAAACCCAGATAGTATTCCACCTGGTGCCGAGGAAGTAGGCGCGGACCGGGATGGCGGGGCGGAAGTCCTGCTCGGCGGAGGCGGCGTCGTTCCATTCCACGTGGGCTGGACCCGCGTTTCCAGCAGCATGCTGGACACGCGGATTCGGTGGTTGTATCAGATATACATACAAACCATCAAATTAAAAAACTATCAAATTAAAAAAAACAACCATTGAATCAGATATACCATCAAATCCGGGTGCTCCAACCATCGAATCCGCGTATTCCAACTACCGAATCCGCGTGTCCAACATGGTTCTGGAAACGCGGGTCCAGCACCAAATTCAAATCATTTTTTTTGGTACCCTTTGATTTACGATTATGTATTCCTACTTCTGTTTTATAATCTGTTTATTCTAATATAAGCTTAGTGTTACTTTGGAAAAAAGTCCTTTTTTTTTAATATTCTTTTCAACTTACGAACCACGGACCAGGCTTCGCTTTCAAACCCACAAGAAAACTTAGCATCTCCCGAGGAGGACCTCTAATTGGGCTTTTAAACTACTGAGTATAATATAATATTATCATCCCTGAACTTTGGAGGTACATGTACAAAAGAGATCCAAAGTTATAATATCAACCTACACAACGTTAGTTCAAGCTTGCACAGCCAGAGCATGCGGGAAAGAAGCAACATCCAAAGATAAAATTATCATCATCAACCATCTACATTTTGAATGGATGGATTGCCTGCCAGCTGATAGACGGTTGAACCAGAAACTTGAATCTACTCCGCGGTGTCGAGAAGTTTCAGTCTTTTCGTCAATGGTGCAGTGACGGAAAGCGACACAGATAGGCTCATCTCCTCCTACCATGATAGGCTCCACTACCATAATAATGCCGATGACGTGAACCCGAACCTCTACCGCTGCCTCCTTCCCACAAGCTACCACCACGGCCAGAACCTCTACCGCTGCCACTAGGCATCCAATTCAAGGTCTGTGTTCCCAACCCATTGCTTTCTTCTTCCACGCGGTCGTTATATTCTAATACAAGCCTCTTGATATCTTGCTTTTCTTCAAATTCAGCTGCTTCTTTCTGTTTCGTGCCCACAACCAGAGAACAATCCCTGGGAATAAGCATCTGCTTGGTTTGTTGCTTGTTACCGCGCTTCACAAGAACTTTCACTTGCACTTCCTTGTTTCTAGCAGCGTCCTCATCCAATGTCTCATCGCCGCTTTCCCCTCCAGTACCCCTTCCATGATGATCCTTGGCAGAACCCTCGAACAAGTTCATCGGAATTACCATATTTATAGTTGGCCGACCCCTTAGCTCCTGCCTGCGCTGCTCCATGCTCTCCTGCACTCAGATTTCATTGTCAGAGTTTCAGAACTAAAAAAAACAACACCTACAAAAACAATGTACGCCAAATCTCAATAGATTACTCCTGAAAGTTAAGAGATTAGTTTTCTCCATCCAAAACTCCCAGTGTCTGTCTTGTTACTGAACACACAATCAATTACCAGAAGTCACTCCCATATTCTTAGCCATGCTGATACAAGGAATAACAAATAACTAAGATAACAAGCAATTCTTTCGGAGATTAGCAGCAAGTAAATCAAACAGATAGAAAGAACTGATCGGGCTACGCTGATAATCTAAAACTTGCCTGCATTACGGCCTTCAGTTCTTGCTCAAAACTAGCTGCTTCCTGAGGATCGACATCTGCAACTCTTTGTCTGACACGAACTTCATCATCCTCATCAGAAGCAGGCCCAACACCATCATCATCCTCTTCATCACCATCACTATCGCTCTGATCATCATGAGTCTCATCATCCAAGTCCTCTTCTTCCCTGTCTGTGCCACTGCCTGATTCTGTGTCACTATTCCCAATATCCCCGTGGAGCTCACCATTTTCCTCGTTACCGTCCACAGTTCGTCCATTGACTGAGATTGTACTAGACGTGTCTCTACGTGAAAGTTTACCAGCGGCCCAGTGTTTTTCACCACCAGGCTTTTCAGCAGAAGTGATCCTCTCATTTTCTTCGAGTTCAAGAAGGGCAGCATTGACTTCTTCAATGGATGAGAATCGAGTCATGTTAGGGCGCAAGTCAGCAAACAAGTCCTGTGCAAAACAAGAGTATTTAGCATGCTGCAAAGATGCATCAAATCATGTAAACTGGCCTGCTGACCTAACAAATAGAACTTCATTTCTCTTCCAATTAGCAAGATCGTGATATCTTGAGAGTTTTAGACATGGGATTGGTTTTGAGAGGAATTCAATGGATGAACCTGCTAATTTCTACGGGGTTGGGAAAAGCAGGCCTACAGAATTATACATCAAGAATTACCCTATTTCAAAAGTTATTACCCAGAGTGGGTAGATGATGATCTTGTAATCAGAAATGCAAATATAATGATTCACTATTAGACTCTTGCTGGCAGTTCCCAAGACTAGTTTATATGTTTAATACTAAAGATGAGCTAGCTAATTTGAGGTGAACAGATACGGTTGTCAGACTTCTAAGGATAAATCATGCTCTGGACGACAGAGCATGGAAGCCCAACCATCTTGATGGACAAATCATCAATTCAGTCTCAGAAAGTCAGTTGCCAAGCCCAAAAAGCTAAAGATGAAAACACAGAGCCAGACACCGTAAAACATAAAAGCCCACCAACATTATGCATCTTTCATTATCCCGTCAAGAAGACAAACTCTAATCCCTGACAACTAAAGCATAAAGCAGACAGCTTTTCCTTTCAGCTGTGTCAGCTGTAAATGCTTTCGCTATTCAAGTATCATACTGCTTACAGGCTACAAATGTATAACAACTGTATGGCAACCTCTCTGGAATTTTGGAAAAAGGAATGCAAGAAATTAATCCTTCAGGAACATTGAAGTAGCACATCTGTGAAGACTACCAACCTGTAAGTCAAACTCGATATCCAAGGGTAATGCACCTTTGCTGAGTATATACCTCTGGAAGTGCATCAAAAATCGATCTAGTTTCCTTTTAGAAGAACCTCGGTCAAAATAGTGGCCACAAGTTTCAAGAAGAGTGATAACCATCCTGATGCGGAAGCAATCCTCTGGTGGATCCAGCGTCTCTCGCTGATAGTATGAAAAGAGAAAAATGTGAAAATCATCATCTCTGGCTCTCTAAAGAGAAAATCAAATATCAAAAAAATGAACTTCTCTATATTTTGGACAGGAAAAACATAGAACTAGTGGTTGGCAGATCAGTTGGCTTTTGTACTACAAAATCAAGATTCGCTGGTTTCTCTTCAAGAATTTACTAGAAAGACTACTGTGCTTGGAAGGACAGTAGGCACATGGTACTATTCCAAACCAAATTGGTTGGCTTAGTCCAGTAGAGTTGGTAACATGAGGTAGTCGACTAGCTACAATTCTTCAAGTAGAGACATCAAAAGAGAACAAAGACTCTTCCTCTTATCACATATAAGTACTACAGCCTGTCATAAAGACTATCTTAAGATTAGATAATAGCACTTTTATTTAACAGAGTTCTAGCATGGGCCTATTACTACTGTGATTGTCAATGCAATGCCGCTAAAGCAAGCCGGTAATACCTCAGGGGTATCGTGGCCAAATGCAAGAATCAGATAGAGGGTCTCAAATATGACAGATGAATCAACATGCTCATAATTGTATAGCTCCCCCAAAAATCTCATATGAGCAATGCGCTTCTGCTGCATCCCATAGTCATTTAATTCTAGCCCAAGCCTGATCTCTTCCAGAACCTGCAAACCAGATATAATAACTTGTTCAATTTCTTGAAAAACTTTATCTTGGGCAATTTGATTTAGAAGTGGATGCCTACACGAATAGGTTCAAAATCGACCATTTTTACAGTTCTCCACTTTTAAAACTGCAGTATGTATATCTAGTATTTATAAAGGTCAAGTTAGAAGCGAAAAGTTCTTTCAAAAGCGGCAGTTCAACATGAGCAGCTGAGAAAAATGCAGCAAAAAGTAATGCCTCACTGATTAAAATCAGAAAGAAAAGTTCAGTCACCAATCACTACACCAACCTCATCAACAACAGCAACTGCAAATTCATCATGATACCGGCTCAGGCCAGCCGTCAGAGAAGCAATCAAATGAATTTGACCATATTTTCCTCTGTGAACCTTCATAAAGCATTTCAATAAATAGGCCTCACACTCATTCCATGGTAGCTTCCGCAGTTGCCTCAACACATGCTCAATGGAAGACTTATCTAGGTCAGTAAACAGCAGCTTCCTGATATACTGCAGAAAGAACAACATAACCAATCAGATTCAATTGTCTAAAATCGGACAACGGAGAATTTTCTATGTGCCAGAAGATTTTCACCTGATATAGAGGAGGGCGAACTTTAGCAACTCGTGCGGATCTTTCAGGGGGTTTACACAAGTAATATGCATTTTCTACAAGGGTGCTATGCCGGGGATCCAAATTTTTCACATTTTTCAGGCGCATCAAAATCTCCAACATATTAGTCATGCGTACTGTAGTCTCAGGAGACCTATAGAGAAAGCGGCCACAAGTTTCAAGAAGATTGCAAGCAACATCAATATTATGGTGGGTGAAATCGTCTAGACATGCCTGTCAAAAACAGAAACAGAAGCAGTACTTGGAATTAGTAGTCAACAATTGTCTTCCTACAACGGCTTAAGCTACTCAATGTATATTGGAAACTCGAGAAGTGACAAGCAGAGCCACAGTTCTCTTCCCATCTCAGAAGGCCAGAACCATTAACTTCCCAGAAAAATTAAGAAACAACACTAAAGATATTGGTAGACGGGCACTAGCTGAAAAAGGAATGAACATGTGCAGATGGGCACAAGGGAGCAGAAAGGTAAAGAAGTGAAACATGAGCCTTTGGGTGATGTGATAAATACAGCCAGCATGTGGAGTTGTAAGCATGTACCTTCAAACAACTAAAGACAAGTCCAGAAGGTGCAATTTTAAACTTGCAAAGTTCACCAATAAATCTAATGTTCTTGATCTTTGTCTCGATGTTCATTTGGTCCTGCAGAAAATAAAATTATAAGAAGCCTAATTTTTGCAGAATCAAACAGAAACATAAACAGGTCATCAGAAAGTAAAGGTCAATCCCCACTTTCAACAATGTATCAATTTATTTAACCTTTTTATTAATCAAGAAATTGAATTCCTCTTCCAGTGACTGCAGAAGCATGGAAGAGACATCCTTCATGCACATTGACAGTGTAGCCACCATACGTGAATAATATGGCAGCAATTCCAAAGATGTTCTGGGTACATTAAGCAGTGCCCTCACGAGCTTTTTACGACTTGACTTGGAATTCAGATAACAAAACTCGACCTGAAGAATTTGTGCAAAAACCACAATAAACAGAAGTCAGAATGTTGGAGATGAAAAGTCATATCATAGAAGAGATATAAACAGTAGCCTAAAGAAGGAGGTTTCATTACAGTCAAATGATCAATTAGGTCACGGCTGACACAACTTGGCAGCCGCTGCAATAGAGCATCCAAACTTGTCCCATCAAGTCCTTTGAGTTTTTCTTTCTCGTTCTCTCCCTTCTTTTCAGCGTCTTTCTCTTTGCCTTTCTCCTTTTCTGGATCTTTAGCCTTTTCTTCCTTTTCTTTCCCTTTATCCATGCCTTTCCCTTCTGGCACTGTGTCAGAGTCTGCAGAAGCCTCTCCAGTCTCATGAGAGGTTATTCCTTGGTCTGATTCGGTCACAATCTCCTGCACAGGGAAGAACAAAAAATGAGACCGCAAAATTATTTCTCTTAGAGGCTAGAGCACAGTAACAGTTTCCTGGAGTACTCTTGAGAATCACCTACAGAAATTACAGAAGGCCTAAACAATGAGAATCACAACGAAATTGCTGCTTCCTCAACAAAAAAGGGGAAAGAAAGAGCACGAAAGCGGAAAGGAACCAAAAGATGAAAATTCAGATAAGTATGATGTCAATGAGATGTGACTCTTTAACTGTTTGATAAGTTGTTGGTTTCTTGACTAAAAAACTATGTTCATTTCTCACCATTGCTTGCTCAGGGATCTTAGCAGATTGGTCACTCACTTTCGACTCGGCTTCCCCTAGCAACACCGCTGGAACAAATGCCCTGCCAAGAACAGATTACACACTTAACTTGTATTCAGGATCTAGAAGAAGCATGGAAAACATGAGGTCAACAGATTAAACTAATAAAGAGGTATCCACAAATAATAAACAACCTAAGATCAGGCAAAGACTCATAAAAGGATCTAGTGTCTTCGTCATCCCATAGAGCTTCTAAAGCAGAGGACTCTTTTCCAGCAGCAGGGGATGAAATGTCATCCCCAGTGGTAACCCTGGTGGTGTGAGCATCTTCTGGCATGACTGGGGGATGCATGTCAAGAGCTTCAGCCAAACTGTACGAAGAACAACTTAGCAATCAAAGAAAAATTCATAACCACAAATCGGGATCATGTTACAGGAAATTGCTTCAAGATGAATTCATAAATAGTAGAAGTTTCCAGTCTCATTCTATCGCAACAAAATCTCTTCGGTGCGCTAGAAAAGGAAAAGTGACACAGAAAATTGTAATGGAAAGCCACAAATCAATACTCAAAGGGACACTAATCTTGGCACTGTGGAATTTAGCCAAAAAAGAAAGAAAAAAATGCAAGCAACATGAAGGCTCCTGAAATTTTCCATCTCAGGTGCAACTAGTATGGCAATTGTTAACCTCTGACCCAATTACATTCAGGTCCACAAAATACTTTTCCACTAATTAAGACACGTGATATGCACTGCCAAAACAAAAGGGAAACTCACGATGCTACATTACGATATAGCTGTTCATAAGATTTTCGCAGCTTCTCATATGCAGAGGAACTTTCATCACTGAGATCTCCCTTCGCATTTTCATGCTCCATTTGACGAAGTGACTGTTACAAATGGAAAATGCACAGTTGAGGAAGGAATAACCCTACATCGTGGAACAAAAGAATGTCTCTTACATTGTGCTCTGATTGAAGTAACTCAGCAGCAGCATCATAGTATGTATGCAATGCCTTTCGGAATATCTTCTTTTGTTCTGCTGTGATATTCAGGCCTTTAAAAAACTGCACAAAATTGCCAAATCAATAGAGTGATCATGACAGTATTCTTTAAAAAACATAGTATTAGCATGAAGCAAAGAAATTCTAGATGTTGATGGAACAGCTATTATACTGCCGGTTTCCAGGAACTTTTAATGCCGGCGATGCTAATGACAAAAACAAATTTTCTATTACATGCATAAATCTGACAGCCCAAAGAAATTGCACAAAAGACTAAAAGAGTCATCCCTACAAGTGTAGTACCTCTTCCAGAGTTTCTTGACCGGAAAAAGGAAGGCCCAAAAAGACTCTTCCTTGACGAGCGAAACTAGCAAGGAGTGTCAGATTTGTCTGAGTACTATCTCGGTCTTTCAAGTGTTCTACACTAGTAAGATCTTTGATAATACTGACAAAGATACTGCTATCCTCTATAACTCCGACAAAAAATAGCTCCAAGAGAAGTTTCAAGGTACTCCGCTTCTTCATAGCTTTCGAGTTTCTGTCCAAATCCAAATCCTCTCCCGATTTCCCAGGAAAGAAGATCTTCAAAAGCCCCTGTACTAGGCTTGGGGAGAAGTCTTTGTATCTTTGATGAAGCAAAGAGCATATCTTGACAAGATAAACAATCTTATTAAGATATAGCAGCAGGACAGAAAAATATAAATGAACTCCAAGAATACTCCATCAACTGACCAGAGCATCACCAAAGTCTTTCAATTAAATATCCTTAATAAGTTAAGGGCCAGTAGAAACTATTAATATGAAAGTTAGGAAGAAAGAGATGCAGAAAAACAATTGATCTAGTTAGATTTTAAAACTAAGAAAATATATACTTTATTCTTCATTTTCAGAACACAGAAGTAATACCTAACAAAGTCACCACAAAATATAGCACATTCAAATTATCGGATCAAATGCTATGAATAAGTGTAGGGAAAAACCGAAAAGGTGCAAATTATATGTTCCGTGGATACATATAGCTTAAGTTACAATCTGATATTTCAACCACCTTTCTAACAAGTTCCCTTGCTTAAAATTGTAAAGCGAAGCAAAAGAAACATCTAGTTGAACAAATGCATGTACATTCCCATTGCCTTCATATGTGAATATTCATTGAACATAAAGTACAGCTTCAAGATAGAATTACTAATGCAAATGAAGTACTAAAGCAGCGGATTAAAAGGCGGTTAAGCAATTCGCGTTGAAATCCGTCAAATAAAATTGCCATGTAGACAAATGAACCCGTAATAAGTTTCCAGAAGAACTATGTGATCCAGCCACGCAGGATTTGTAATCAACCATCTGAAGATCACTTTTGGCAACTTATGCATAAGTCATAATATGCCAAGACAATAACACTACAATTCTGAGAAATCGAATTACCTGCACAGCTGCTTGAATGTCTGATGATCTGAGCTTTGCATCACAAATGCCTGTGACAGCCTCACTGACAAATTTGCTGAGATTAACACTTCGCAACTCGTCCATCAGGGACTCTCTCTGCTCTTCATTTATTAGCTTCAACTTTTTAATGACTGCCGTATTCCGCTTGATGCTGGAATCCAATGTCCTAAGAAATGCAGTGTCTGGCAGTAAAACAAGTTTATAACTTTATATCACCATAAGCATGCTGCCATCCTCTAGACCATATAGTTAGTCATCCAGACCCATGTTCCCAAATTGCAAAAACTGAAAAAAGAATGAAAATCCATCTACCAACAGGAAAAGCATGCTGAATAATAATACCCTATCACAGAATGCTGCAAACAAATCAAACTCCCACGAAAGAATATGAAGCTGTTGGTACTTAAGCTGCGGGAACAGCTCCATTCACACAAAAAATCCAATTCAACCACCATTTGTAAAAATACCACTGTTCATATTTGGCAAGAAATATCAGCTAAGTGTTCCATGAAAACATACCCGAAACAGCTAGCTCTCTACACTCTCAAGGCCTATGCTATATTGCCAAAGTTCCTAAACAATGCCACTACGCAAACGATAAGGAACGGCACATCATTACAAAGCCCTGTCGTTGCTCCCTCCAACACAAACAGCCAGTTTCCCCATTATCCACCTCATTTTGTAGTAACTAAAAATGCCAATTTTCATTCAAATCCGGGAGGAAAGCCTTACCCGGGCGCTCAGGATTCAAATTGCTCTGCCGAAGTGCAAGCTTCGCCTCTGTCGATTTCTTAATCTCCTCCAGCCGAGCGACAGCTTCCTAATCAAACACCCATCACGAAACAGATATAAAACCCGTAAATTCTACGTTTCAACTTGTAATAGTAACAAGTAAATAACTAGATAGGGAAGAAAAACCGAAAAGGGGGCAAAAACCTCGTCGTCTTGCTTAGGGTGCAAGGCTCCAGCTCCGGCTCCGGCTCCGGCTCCGACTTGGCCGCTGTCTTCCTCGTGGTGATCCATAACCCCCTACCCGAAGACGACTGGTCGTTCCGTTTCGCGTACTGAGCCTCTGGGAATCGAGAATCGGCAACAGAAACGAAGGGCGGGAACGATGCAATTGGGCGAATTAGGGTTACGGCTAGCGGTTATATAGCGCTAAGTAGCAGGGTTAGGCTTCTTTTCTTTACTCTTTTTTTTCTTTTTTTCTCTTACAAGGGCGAGCGCTTGGACAGTCACAGAGATAGAGAGAGAGAGAGAGAGAGAGAGAGAGAGACGGGTGACCGCTTTGGGATGGAATCAGAGGGAACCGAGTCCTTGTCCTCGCCACACTCGGAATGGACCGTTTAGTCGTAATTAATTTTTTGGAAAAAGTACACTTAACCTACCTGTGGTTTCACGTTTTTTGCCTTCAGGACGTGCAGTTTTAATTTTTTTTTTTAGTCCCTGTAGTTTAAAATTTTTTATAGCATACGGTCCTTACTCGAATGACTGGGTTAATTTGTCCTGTTGGCGTGCCACCTAGGTGCTGACTGGATAAGCAATTTATCAATTTAGTCACTAAAATTTGAATTTTATTTCTTCTTCCCATCCTCTCTCTCTCCCTCTCTCCCTCTTCATCCTCTATTTAAACCCTAGAAACCGAAAAAGAAAAGGGGCAAAATCGAAAAATGGGGCCACCCTCCTCACCGGTGGTAACCACAACGCACCCCTCTACAACCACGATCGCCGCTGCTGGAGGCCGTTCCTCACCTCACGCGAGTCGGTACACTCGACGATGACCTCTTCTCTGGAAACGATGACCCAAGGAACACAAGGAGGATGGGAAGGATGTTAACTAGGTCGTTAACCTGTAGTTCTTCTTCTTCCCACGCTCTCCGCGACGTTAGCCGCCTGCTACCTCTATGACGTGGCTCCGGAGGGAGTTTGGGCTGTCCGGATGACGAAGATGGGTGGTTTGCGCTTGTTCTTGGAGCCAGGAGGACGGCCATGTGGCCTCCTGTTGTTGACCTCCACGGTGCCCTCCCTAGGCTCGTCGCCGCCGCCGATTTCATTGTCCTTGTCGTCTTTTACTCCTCTGCTCTTCGCTGAGCCATTTTGGTATTCGGAGTCATGGGTGAAGAGCGTGGCCACCTCGATATGTCTTGGTGAGAGAAGAGGAGTTGTTCGGGTCAAGCGCCGGTATGAATGCGCGAGATAATTAATATAAAATTCATTTACATAAAACTGGAACGGTTGATGTTGGACTCTCAATTTATTAAAGAGGGAAAAATTGGCAAGTAAGAGAGGGAGAGCGTGGGAAGATGGTGATTTTAAAACGGCCGAGGAAGATGGTGGTCTCGAGCATGGGAAGAGGGAGGAGAGAGAGAGGATGGGAAGAAGAAATAAAATTCAAATTTTAGTGACTAAATTGATAAATTGCCTATCCAATCAGCACCTAGGTGGCACGCCAAAAGGACAAATTAACCCAGTCATTTGAGTAAGGACCATATGCTATAAAAAAATTTAAACTACAAAGACTAAAAAAAAATTTAAAACCACACTTCCTGAAGGCGAAAAACGTGAAACCCCAGGTAGGTTAAGTGTACTTTTCCCTAATTTTTTTTATTTGGTACTTAAGTTTTTTTCCAATAATTATTTAATATCATTATATTTTTTTAATTGAAAAAATACACATAAAAACTATGTAAATTTACCGATTATTACTTGAATATTATGTAGTTTAAGAACCAGATTACAAATTCATCTTATTCCAATTTATGTTACTGATCGATATTGAAGTACGGTCCGAATTTTTTTTAACGAACGACGTTTATATTCGTTTAACTCGAACATCGTTGGTTGGCTCAGTGGTAGCATGGGGCTGTGCTTGGTAGGGAGGTCTGCGGATCGATCCCTCACAACGGCAATTGGGAGGAGTTTAAATACCGTAATCCTTGGACCCGCCCCGGAATTGTGGAAACAATTTACCCACAACATCGTTTATCTGTTGTAACCGCTTCCAAAAGCAAAAGACTAGAAGGCAGGCCCAGCGAGCCAGCCCAGCCCACAATATATAGCCTTTATAAAACCCTAACCTAAATCCCAAACTTCTTCCCTCCGTAGCCTCACACACACTCGTTTCAAAAAACCCCGAACGAGGAAACCCTAAATTCCCAAATCCAGGAGGCGAAAACCAAAGGACAACGTCAAAATGTCGATGTCGAAGAGCTCGAAGATGCTCCAGTACGTTAACTACCGGATGCGGGTGACGATCCAGGACGGCCGCCAGCTGGTCGGCAAGTTCATGGCCTTCGACCGCCACATGAACCTCGTCCTCGGCGACTGCGAGGAGTTCCGGAAGCTTCCACCCGCCAAGGGCAAGAAGACTAACGAGGACCGCGAGGATAGACGCACGCTCGGTCTCGTCCTTCTCCGCGGCGAGGAGGTCATCTCGATGACCGTCGAGGGGCCTCCTCCGCCTGATGATTCCCGTGCAAAGGCCGTCTCTGCTGCTGCCGCTGGTCCTGGAATTGGTCGTGCCGCTGGTCGCGGGATCCCGACTGCTCCGCTTGTCCAGGCCCAGCCTGGTCTTGCTGGTCCTGTTCGTGGTGTTGGGGGTCCCGCCCCCGGGATGATGCAGCCTCAGCTGTCCCGCCCCCAAATGTCGGCTCCTCCTGTGACTTACCCGGCTGGATCGGGTCCCCCTGGTGGTGCTCCTCCAATTATTCGGCCTCCCGGGCAGATGCCTCCCCCTGTCGGGTTCCCCGGGCAGGGTCCTCCGCCCATGGGTCGTGGTCCGCCACAGATGCCGCCGCAGTTTGTTAGGCCGCCACCACAAGGGTTCATGCCGCCTCAATTTGGGCAGAGGCCGATGGGAATGCCTCCTCCGCCCCAGTCTGGTATGATGAGGGGCCCACCTGGTCCTCCCAGACCCGGGATGCCTGGCCCGCCTCCTCGGATGCCTCCTCCGCCCGGTGGTGTTCCTGTTTTCGCTCCTCCTCGTCCTGGAATGCCGCCTCCGCAAAATCAGCAGCAATGATGATCCGATTGGTATGTTACCGTCCTGAGTACCCTAAATTTATCAGTGAAATAAGAGTTCATATGTGCTTGCGTTGATATACTTGTTTTTCATTGTGCTTTTGTTGATAACTAATCTTCTGGATGACATATTTTGTTTAGTTATTGGTTCTTGATCAATCTCTAGTTGAAGTTCGTGACATGTCATATGAGTATGGAATTCTAGCTAGAACTAGCCTGCTTTTGAATATTTTGGGTGGGTTATTACTCTTCAAGAGAACTTCTCTATGTTTATTGCACAAACACTGAACATCGCTCTAGAACTTTTTCCTCACTTCTTTTGGTTAGCACTTTGCTAGTGTTTCGGTTTTCTGATGCCAAATATTGTATTCCTAGAATTTATTCCTTGGACGTTGTGTGTATACTACGATATGTCTTAAAATGCCAATTAGTTGTAAATATTTGCTCGAGGATAATAACCTGAAATCTGAAATGGTGCTTCTTCATGGCTCCCCATCAATATACCGTGACTCTGATGATTTACATAGTATATCCAGGAATCTCCTTGTCAAACATCGTACCAGCAATATAGTTGGTTAGCGTCCCTCTCGCAACTGGCTGTTTTCTGACTTTAAACTTAGTTACCTCTACCCTTCCACTGATAATCTAAATAGCAGGGTATTGTCGTTTACCACTGTATTAGCTTGATAGTAAGCGTAACTCGAATATAGATTGCAAGTACATGCACTGCACATGACAAGTAGGCTGGCCAAAAAGTAATTACTAAACCAACATAAAATAAATGATCATAGGAGCAAGTGCGTCCCACCAGGATCCTGCTACTCATGGAGACAGAAAATATCTTGCCATAGGAACCTCTTTATAAAGGATCAATCCAAATGACCGGGGTAGTTGTGTTTAAGTTGTGCTGCATATCCATCTTTGTCTCATAAGCTTATTTAAAATCTTAGAAGACAGATAATCATCCTACTGAAGGATCTTCAGCCAGTGAACTTCAGTTTCTATCTTTCGCTCTTGTTGCATTGACAGATGCGGTCATCAATGCACCACCAATGATGTGCAAGTCTTAGCATTCAATGATCGCCCCACCCCAGATAGCTTTCTGACGCCTTTTTCCTCAGCCTGCAGGTTCCTGATCGTAGAATTTGGAAAGCTAAATGATGCCAGAGCCTTATCATCCGTTCGGTTCCTTGACGCCCGAAGTTGTGGTAGTAGATGGTGTTTTAGCCAGTAGTTTCATCTTGCGCTATTGTAAGGATTATGTGATGCCATCAGAGAACAATCGACTATGTTTGTAGAGAGAATATATGCCCATCGGACTGTTTCTTTGGCGTGCGATCACGATTGCTTTTGATTTGGCAAAACGACATGCGTATTATTGGGCTTTGGTTTAATTGGATGACGACGATGGTTCCTTAATGCAGTCAGTCCCTTGGGATTTCGGTGGCCAACTTTTCCTTACTGTTATGATAGAGTGATTTGGATGGGCCGCGATGAGTTTGGATGACTTATTCGAGCGTTATAATAAACCATATACAAAATGGCTACATTATTGGAAATTAATGTATTATGATAGCATACTATAGAATTGAGTTCTATAAAAGTAGACGATTTATTGAATCAAAAATATATATTATCGTAGAATAGGTAGATCTTTCTATCTTATAAATCAATATATTTTATTTACAATTTTCGTAGTGACACTCTTCAACATACGTTTTCTCAAATAAAGTATATTGGACTAAAGTTTTCAAGGACTTAAGATTGATTCTCGTGCTTTCAAATCAAACGGGGACATGTGAACATAAAATCATGGATTCGTTAAACTAAATTTATTCTCATACCATACAAAAAGTTTCATATCCTACCAGAAATCATAAGAAAGTGAAGTAAGTAGATCATTCTAAGTTATAAATTAACCTATTACATTTGTAACGAAAAAGATTTGAAACAAGTTTTTGGTTAAGAAAATTCAGTTCTAGAGAAAAACCTCGAACACTTTCTACTAATCTGTCCCGTCCCCATTCCCTGTAATTGTAATTCGGGTTCGGGTTCGGGTGATTATCCTCGCACGCTTCAATGGGTCCCGCTTCGCGGCACCTCCTCATAAGCAACGGCGTCGTATTCGTACCCCACCGGGAGACCCCTCCGGTCTCCACCTTCTTGGAGTCCCAGACAGGGGCTGCTTATACCACCACTAGGACCCACGACAACGGGCGGTGCGTGCTCCTTTGGGATAGGCACCTTAGGAGGCTCTCCGACTCGGCCCGCATCCTATTCGGATCCTCCGACCCGTTCCACGTCAGCTCCCTCGTCAACGCCTCCCTGTCTGCTGTCCTCCCCCTCGCGCACCCGCCCGGGGAGGGGGAGGAGCTCGCGATCACCGCGGTACTGAAGCAGGGGGATGAAGTGCACGTGCACCTAGGTCCGTACGCTCCCCGTGCGGACTGGGCGCGCCTGGCGATGGTGGGACCCGGGAGGGACCTCCCGCACGCCAAGTACTCGGATTGGGTAAGGTAATGCCCAGTTTGTTGTGTTTTTTTTGTACCAACTGGTGGTTATCTGTGATACTTATATTCCATTTGATTTGGACTATCCGTACCAACACGCGGTTGTTGTTTTGCGGAGACAGACGGTCAGATCACGGGGTTTAAGGATGTGTTGTTTTCTTTCACTTTGGTTGAAAATGTCCAATGTACTTGCATTATGATTCGGATATGTTGAAAATTGAACATTTTTTTATTCATAGAACATGTAAGAAGACTTACATTGTCCACTCTAGATGTGGAAGAAAACTATCATGATCCATTTACATGTTCCAGTTCAAAGATTTTCTTCGAGGGGATTGGATTCAGTCATAGTTAGAACAGGTATCTTCTTGGTAGTAAAATAGGAACTGAAGAGCCAGTCTGCATTGAGCGTTTATAATGGATCTTACCAATATGAAGTTATGCTGTTTTTCCTTTTTCTTTTGTACTTGTTTGCTTATATTTGTTTTTGGTTAGGAAGACTACGGAAGCCACTGGAGCAGTTCAGACCACCTTCGGTAACAGAACTTCTGCTATCCCATGACGGTGACCGGGTTCTTGAAGGTTGCGTCACCAATTTCTTTGTCGTTTCCTTGAAGGTGATTGCAAATTAGTGACTTTGCTTCAATATTTAACCTTTTTTATTCTGCTTTGAACTCTGCTTGCGTTATGTGTATTCGCCGATATATCTTTTTATAAGCTGTTCTAGGTGCTGGTTTAGGGGATTGATCAGTCTCTGGGGAGACACAGTCAGGTGTCCGAGGGTAATGATTGCCCTTTCGAAGTACAGACTGCTCCGATCAGCGATGGAATTCTGCCAGGGGTTATTCGTCAACTGGTCATTGAGTAAGCCATTTCAATATTTTTATGTTTTTGCAATTCTAAGTCGGATTTACCAAATATGCCATTGTTTCACTTTCACTTACCAGTGTAGTGTGAACAATGTTTTGCTTGCCATCATGAAAAACATATTAGTATTGAAAAGTATGTTCTGGTAATTTCAGCAGGTGTGGGCTAATTTGGAACTCCTAGCGTTTATGTTTAATCATGACATGACTTTGCATTAGTATTGTTTGGAATCTCAACAAACTTATCATGCCAGGTTGCAATTTCTTCGAGTGTTTGCTTGTCCATCTCGCTTACTATTGTCAATTTTCCAGTGTGTGCTTAAGCAAAGGAATCCCTGTTAAAGAAGTTGCTCCAGCATGGTCAAATCGCGAAGGTTGGCAAGAAGCATTTATTACAAGTAACTTTCTCAGCCATCCATAATCTATTCTTGTGACTATATACTACATTATGAGATTGTAGGAACGCTTAGTAAAAAAATACACATAGGAATTCAGTGGATGTATGTCCTGGTTTCGGTGTGAAGACTGACTTTGCTGTAACAGTTTAACTTACTGTTGGCTGGTGACGGTGTAAAGTTCATCTCAATCAATAAGGATCTTGTTACAGATAGCTTGAGAATCGTGCAGCCTGTGGAAAAGATTCAAGTCCCCTGTTCCTGGGGTTCGTTGCTGCACAAGAAGCTTGATGATATTTCATGGGAGGAGCAGCAGTTCGGGGTTAGTGGAATTCAGCCTTTTTCTATTTAATTTTGATTTTCCCTTACCTGCAATCTCACATTTACTCTTATCAGGAGGTCCCGGGGCCAATTACAGCAATGATTCACGTAAGAAACATGCAACTCCTCACCAGTTTCTGTTACAACTTTTCTCTGGTTCCGGAATGTCGCAGGCGACCATATGGCTCATGGATGCCCATGTCCAAACTTTATCGACGCTAATTTTGACCGATTATTTTTCGAATTTTTGGATTTCACTAGTTTTTGTAGTAATGCTCCAACAATTTAACATGCTCATCAATTCCACTTCTAATTTCCCTTGCATATACAGGAAGAGGTTGTCAAGAGGGCAATGCTTGAAGGGGTTTGCCTTTAAGGTGATTGAGATGCTGCAGAATGCTTTCACAGTGAAGAAGATGTTGAACCAGCTCCGACGGATCTAGTAGATCTAAGTGCGTGTTGGTTGAATGGAGAATTAGTTTGGAACTTCGGGATTGGAACAAACCCTCTGTTTGATTTTCAGGGTCCGTTCAGATCATAGCTCTTTTACTGCTCTGTCAAGAACGAATCCTGACAACGATAACAATGTGGAATTTTTATGCTATCAAAATGGAGACGGGTATATCATGTGTGGATACTGAAACTATGGTCATTGTAATATACTTTTTCATGAAACTATAGTCAAATTCTCGCAGCCGACAGAAAACTAACCGGAGTTCGAATTTTTACACAACAAGTGTGAATTTGAAAAATCTGTCATAAAAAAAAATCACGTGATATGGTAAAAAAAATAAATCAAATGAGATAGTTTGGCCATTTGAATATTAATATTAAATAGTTCGTCCATATTCTTTCTAATTTTTTTTTTGACGGATCATTTTCTTTCTAAATCAGTGAAGTGGAACATCACAAAAATAAAATTTTAGTGTAAAATGGCTCTACGATATAATTAATGGTCTGACATGACATACACATAAGATAACAAGCAATTGAGATTGTTGAGCATCACTTAGTCAGAAGACATGAGTGGTGTGCACTCACCAATTCCAACAAAAAAAAATAGTCATTAGACATGTTAAGTTTTTGTCTCATAGTCAAAGAATCTCGAACAACAAAATAATGGTTAGCGCTATTTTAGAACATTGTATTAAGAAAAAGAAAAAAATTCAGTTGAGAAAAAAAAAAAGATTTTGAACAATTCAAAGAGTTGAGATGCAACAATTGACTGAACATCCAGAGGTAAAGCACTATTTTAGTAAGGGCATATAAAGTCAAACAAATTCTGAATATTATTTAGACCTCAATAAACAAATTCTGAGTATAGCGTAGTAGGAACCGATGGCCCATAAAAAACCACAAAAGCCCATGGGCTTCATCTTTAATATAAGAAAACCCCACCACAACCTCAACCACAACCACAACCACAAAGGAATTTTTATTTTTTTTCAGAAAAAAAAAAGGTTTACCAACCCAACCCAACCCAACCCATCATCTCCGCCTTCCTTATTACCATACCCACTCTCTTCTCCGTCGTCAGATCTGCAAAACTTTCAATCTCTCTCTCTCTTCTCTCTCCCTCCCTTCCCATTCTCTCTCTAAAAAAACAATTTTTCCGACAAATCAAACAAGCCAATCCCCTTCCTCCTCTCCCTCTTCTCGCGCCAAATACAAACTTCCCTCCCCTTCTCCTTTCAAGGTAGTAAGTTGCCCATAAAAATAAATAATTAATTAAACCCAATTTCCCCCTTCACCTAGGGTTCCTAATTTTGCCATCTCATCTTTCCCTCTCTCTCTTTTTCCCCCTTTCCGTTTTTATTGTGTTTCCGAAATTATGGTTATTCGTTGACTCCTTTTTTCTGTGATGATCTAGGGTTTAACTCGATCTGGTCGGTTGGTTGCTTTCTTTTTCTGAGGGGTTTTTTCAACCGTAGCAGGTAAAGTTTACTTTTTTACTTCCTCTTTCTTAAGAATTTCGATTGCTTTTGGTTAATCTCGTTGCTTTTTGCCTCAGTTGGTGTTAATTTGTTAGTTTTAGCTTCATGGGTCGTCAGCTGACAGAGGAAAGCTTTGGCCTTTGGAGCTTTCTGCCTCAGTTGGTGCTTATTTGTTATTTTTAGCTTCGCGGGTCGTTAGCGGAAAAGAGGAAAGCTTTGACCTTGGGAATAATTTGGATTCATCTTGGGAAATCCCGTTGCTTTCTGCCTTGGTGTTAATTTGTTAGTTTTAGCTTCATGGGTCATTAGCTGATGGAGGAAAACTTGACCTTTGGAATGTGTGAGAGGTGGGTATTGAATTTTGTTGAAACGTTTGCTTTTCTTGTTTAGGTAGTTCTGATGGCGGATAATCCGGGGAGTCCGGCTGGGGGAAGCCACGAGAGTGGCGGGGATCAGAGCCCTCGCTCATCTGGGGTGAGGGAGCAAGACCGGTTCTTGCCCATTGCTAACATCAGCAGGATTATGAAAAAGGCGCTTCCGGCTAATGGGAAGATTGCGAAGGATGCTAAGGACACCGTCCAGGAATGTGTCTCTGAGTTTATCAGCTTCATCACAAGCGAGTATGAAACTGCGTTCCTTTGTCCTCGTGGTCTTTTTGTAATTGCCAGTTTGTGTGTGGCAGCTACAAATCTTATTAGAAATGTTGCTCTTGAGATGAATTGTCTAGGCCGTCTATATTCCTCTGCAGTTAGTGTGTATCACTTACTCCATCCATATATATTTCATTATTTCTTGCTCAAGTTGATACTGGTGAAAAAAGGATTGATCCTAAACCTGGGTCGATCATGCCAAGTATTGGGAGTCTCCTTGGACGGAGGGTTGTGTTTTAGGGAAAACAGTACTGCTTCTGAAACATGACGTTCAGCTTTTGGGGCACGCTATATTCTGTTGTAAATTTGTAATGTGCTGTGGGTGCTGATTTTCAGGGCAAGTGACAAGTGTCAGAAGGAAAAGCGAAAGACTATCAATGGTGATGATTTACTGTGGGCAATGGCTACTTTAGGCTTTGAAGATTACATTGAACCCCTTAAAGTATACCTGGCTAGGTACAGAGACGTAAGTTATGTTTTGCCTTTTGCTTCTCTTCTACTTACCTTTTTATACTGTCCGGAGACAATTTCTTTAAATTGACATTTTCTTTCTGTTTCTCAATGGAATCGGCTTTGTTGGATGGCTTCAATGTTTACAGATGGAGGTAAACCTGATCTGACCTTTGTTCCATAGTCTGTTTGATCATATCTCTATAATTGATGTATCTGTATCCTTGCAAATCTTCAGATGTGTTAGGTTATTCTCTATAGTACTCATTTACCTGCTTTGCGTACTCTGATAGGGTGATGCGAAGGGAACTGCAAGGGGTGGAGAAGGATCTGCTAAGAGGGACTCTGTGGGCAGTCTGCCTGCTCAGAACGTACAGGTCTGCTTCAGAATTCTTACCTGTTCCATTTGTCGTGTAGTGGGAAAAACCTATGATTCTTTTCCGCTTAACTCACTTTTTCTCACATCAATATGACAGTATGCACTTCAAGGTTCATCAAACTACATGAATTCTCAGGTGATTATCTCCTCTCTCTCTCTCTTGCACACACACATACGAAGAGGCCTGGAAATGTACATTTTACCGATGTATGCCGTCAAATGTTATGTTCTGAAGAACACATAACAAATATATGTGACAATTGAGTGGCAAAACCTATGATTTTATTATTTCAATCTGATCCCATGGCAGAAAGCTTACTTATGCCTTTTAACTTGCATTATAGTTCATCTGTGCTCTTGTGTACTTGGATAGATTCCATGTTTTTGAGAGATCTAAGTGGTGGATGACATGTTTTGAGTTTTTAGGTGTTTGTAGCTGTTCTAACTGGTTAGGATTGCAACCTGTTTGATTAATTAACCCGGAACTAAAGGCAACATTATGGGTGGTGAAGTTATATATTAATAGACATTTTGGTTTCATAGATTTGACTAGTCCCCCATATAATTTTGTATTCGGAAGGCATGGATATATCAATTTTGGCTTCTTCTTCTGTTCACTTCAGGAGCTGCGAAAATTTATATCATTAAACCCCTAGAGGTATAAAGTTCGTCCAATAAATTTATTTATAGTGGGGGGAAGATTCTGGTGCATTGTGGTATGACCTTGCATAAAATTACTCGCTATAGAACGAATCTGATCAGTTGTTTGAAAGAAGTCAGATTTGTCTGTATTTGCGATTTGATGATACTGAAGTATGACCGGCCAAATATGTATTTGCGATTTATGATTTGTGTTTCCACTGTATTTCATTAGCATAAATTTGTTATCCAGTTAGTTTTGGGGCTGTTCTTGACCTAATGAAGAACATCTGCTGCTTTTAATAGTTTGGTTAGGTGCTAGTGCTGTCAGCAGAAGAATATGCAAAACAAATAATAAACTGCCAAAATCATTCCAGAAGTTTCGGGATGTATTGAAACGGGTTTGTTTAATTATTGCAGGCACAAGGACAGCATATGATCGTTCCTTCCATGCACGGAAATGAGTAGCTCTCCGACTGTCTTTCGTTATTCGGGAGACCAGTGGGTTCTCTAGCATCTATTTAGTTTCATGGCCAATGGTATCTAGAATCAAGTGGATCCAGCTTGTGCCAAAGTGCTATATATTTTTAGGGGCTTTGGCTTAGGTGGTGGTGGTGGTGGTGGTTACCAGGCGATATCATCTGGACGGTCATCAGCAGATCGGATCAGCTTTAATAGTAAGATAATTAGTGTAAATTTGGTTTTGTCCATTGGTGAACAGGCTGGTTTATTTGCAGTTGTTGAGTAGTAAGTATACCCTCCTAAAATTTACGGCTGCGACGATTATGATTGTTATGATTGTAAAGCCCCAGCTTCTGTCTATGGTTTTCTGCTCTGTGGGAACTTTGGTCCATTGTGGAATTCCGGATTTGGACCTTTTATCTTATGGTTCTCTTTTTTCACGGGATTAAATTGAAAAAAAAGTTAACACGGATTAGTATTACATAAAAAAATATTATTTTTGAAAAAAAAACGACAGTGAGTTTTTTTTTCTGTTGGGATATGAGGGTAAGACCTTGGTGCTATTATTAATTCATAATGCTAGGCTATTACTGGTATTAAATTTTTTAGTTTTTTGGTTTTCAAATAGTTATATAATCTATTACACTAATGGATTCAAATTAAACTGAGTAAAACTTTCAAAATATGTTAAATTCTTTCAGCAAAAAGTTACATCCTTCGATCATTGTGCATCAAAACCCGTAGAGCTGATGAAGGATGCTCTAAAATATAAAACCGAGTGGTTTAGTGGACCTTAATTTTTTATTTTTTATTTTTAAATGCGGGATCAAGTCCTTACATAGACGAAAAAGAACATAAAGTACAACAATCAAAATAGGGGTTATTCATGAGTTAAACGTCTAATAGAGATTCGGGCAACCCCTCTATAAGAAAGAAGTGGATAACCATGGACATTCTATTACCACCTTAATTCCTGCCTAATGTTTGAACAGTAGCGGATTTGGAATGTGATGTGAGGTGAGTGATGGGATTGGGAATGAGAAAGGTCACAATCATAAATATATGGTCTGCCGGTTGTCCTTCTCCAATAAAAAAAGAGAATAAAATGAAAGAAATAAAGAAAACATGCATAGTACAACGAGTCTTACATATTTTCCTACCAGCACGAACAAGAAAAAAAAAATACAATGTTTTGGCACGCTGATTGGATAATTTGTGCATGACATATTGATTTTTCATATCTTAGTAGCATTTCTTAATCTCTATTGAATCTCCTTTTTGGTGATTTCTTTCTTCCTGTGTTGGCCTCACAAACGGTTTGACTTGAAAAAAAAAAATACAATATGTTAAGTAATTTAGCTCATAACATGTTAGGTTTCGCTAATAATCTCCGAGCTTGCTTTGCAAGCAAAGCATTGTTGAATTATTCCATATATTTTTTAAGCCAAATTTACATATACTCTTTGATTATGCTATTTTTATCACACTTCGTCCAATGGATATTCGTATGATCAATATCTCCCTTATCATCTCAGACCAATGGAGATTTGGGTTCCACTCCTTAATTATGACACCCTGCAATCGACCATGGTTATCTTTAAATTAATTTCTTCTAAATATAGCTTAGACGATTTTTCCAAGTAGTTGACTAGTTGTCGATACTCCATCTCCTCTTGTTCTAATCTCCATGATCTGCTCAAGCTTGCCCGTATTATTGAGTTGGAATATCTCATACGATAATATTTTACAAATAATAATATTTTGACTATTTTGTATTATGTATGAGTTTCAGTGTTTGAGAGACTCCATCTCTCGAGGTAATCTTGCTCGTATCAAAGTTATACATTATTTGGATTGTGTCTCTCTTGAGTAATTGCTTTTGGTTTGTATCCTAAGAAAGGATTTTGAGTGAGTTCACGAATTTCATTAAAGGTGGGGGATTATCTTCTAGAGAGAGGTTTCTTCAAAGTTTATGATTTTCATTTTTTTTAATGAATATTACTTTTAGTTACCATGTTGGGAATAAAATCTTGACCACTTTAAAGTTAACCAAAATCTATATCGATAGGTTAAATATTTTTTGAATTATGAGTTTCACTGGGTTAATTTATTTTTTTCAGATACTATTAAACTCGATATTGCAATTTCCAAGTTGAATTGATAAAACATGCACCAAATTACTGTATCTGTCAGACATTTCTAGGTGATTGCACAATAATTCCAGCGTTTGCATAGACTATTAAAAAAAATTAATCTATAATTTCACTGTTGGATCCTATTTAAGAATGTAATTCTCTCAACAATAAATTTGACACTAGTTATTAGACCAATTCCATGCAGCCCAGTTAGATTGCAATGGAGTGCTTTGAGACTTATTGAATGCAATTATTTATTTCATAGGAAGGAGGTGGTGCGCATTATAGTGATGTCAGATGAGATAGAACCCCACAAGTGTCTTTCCTTTCCTTTGCCAACCAAAACCTGGCCAGCTCCAGCTCATATATACCACCCTCCGTGCCCCTCTAGGTTTACAACAAGTCACGTCCAATAAATTGCATGTCCCCAATTCTCTTAACTCACCAAAATTTCATTTGATTCGAATTTAAATAAATTAATTTAGTATGTGTACTAACATTGGATAGTATAAAATAGTAAACATTTTAATATACTTCTCTTTTTCCATCGATCATCTTATGATTTTATCACGTATGCAGATTTCGATCTACGGCTCAGAGCTGTCTCGGTTCTTGGATGCAGGCGGTAGCCGCACTTATAAATTTAAAACTAATATGAAGAGACGGGCTTAAATAATCTAAAATATATCGTTGTGAGATACTTCAGGATAGTAACATATGAAAAAAATAAAAAACCATTAACCGATCGAGTTAGCAAATAATATATAAAAATGGACTTAAATGTTTTGATAGCAAATAGTAGAATGCGCACCATAGAAATATATGCAATATGAAATTTATCACATACTTCAAGATTAATTGAGTTTTGAAACATGCCATTCGCCAGCCAGATTCCAATGCACTCGGGGGTTCCTCATATTTTAGGATTATCCGAAAACATAAAATTTTCCGACTCTATGGTTTTAGGTCAATTATATTTCTCTTTGACAGTAAATATTTGCGCTGACGGTATAAGAGAGTGATGATTATTTCGATTAGGACCAGCCTATAAATACTTTTTGTGAATTTTTTTATATATAAAATGTCGATGTGTTTATTTGAAAATTAATTATTATTGAAATCTCTTTAAAAGATTATCAAAGGCTTTTCGAGGAGAAATGTTTCATTGGTCAAACAATGGTTAGTGGTGGTGCCCTTCTCCTTTACAGCGATCCTGTCATCATGGGTTTATTTATTTTCATTTTTAGTGTATTCGTTCTCAATTCTATAAGTGAGTTATTTATTATCATTCACCAAAGTTTGAGCTGGCCACGTTTGAATCCAGACAGGCAGTGAGGGGCAAGGATTTACATCTGGAGTTTACCACGTGGCCAAACCCTATTTCATACTTGCTCGTTCTGCCCTAAAACTGAAATCGCGAATCATGGCCGTTTTTAAAATAAATTTATTTTTACATCATAATACTAATATTATATTCTTCTTTTTGAATGTTTAAAATTCGTTTGTTGCTAAAAATCTGTTTTAGTGCATTATAGCTTACGGATTTGCACATTATTAGGTAATAATGTGCAGACCAAAGTGGACTCAATAATCTATTTTTTTTTTAGAATAATAAACTTCATTCATCATAATAAGCCATCCGGCATCTAAAAAGTGCAGCCATAGAAAAACAATAAATACATTTCAGCCCCTTCGCTATGGTATTTTCCTATCTGGATTTGGCCATGGAAGCAGCAGTCGAGGATCGGCCCGCCGTGGAGGCTAAAAGACAAAGAGTGAAGAGCAAGGGGGAGGCCGGCCCGGTATGAGCCTCCCCCCTAGCTTGATTATTTACTTGGAAGCTAAGAAACGGCTAGATTTTTTGAGAGAGAGAGAGGGGGCGGCTAGGTTTTTTTCACGACCGATTTTTACCTTCTGTTATGTGCGACTCAATAATCTGTTTTCGTTGGTGTACAAAGGCTAAAAAAATATAGCCATTTTAAATTTCGATTAATAATTGATAATGAATGTATAAACAACGTCATATAAACAAAAACTATTAATACAAGACCTTCATAATTGAAAACGAAAATAAACCATTTAATAGAATTTGACGAGGATTCCGGGTACTTGATGTTTTGTTTAACCTAAACATTTCCAGATGTTTCACCAGAAAAAAAAACATTTCCAGCCAATGTAAAATATATTTTTATTTTATTTTGCAAGGAGTATAATAAATTTGTCGCCACTCGCCTTTTTTACTGGCATGACATGTGTTTGATTTTCTGTTTATATGAATGGAATACATTAACGCTTCCTTAATTGACGCCTCACATTAAATCGGGAATCACTGCGCTAGTCACGTACGCGGAGAAGAAAACCGGAACCAGACTAATTCAGTCATTACGTTAATCACTAAGTGATTTAAAATCTGAATTAGTTAGTTTATATTTGAAAAAAGTACAAATTTAACGTTATACAAGTATCGTCCATGTACGTGCATCCAATCAATCAATGAGCTCTAGTTTTAATTTAGTTCTACGATTCGAGATGGACCAAATTATATTAGAAGTTCACATAATCTATTCGACGATTGAGGAATTAATTAATTAAGTGGCAGGGTGTTTCCCCAAAATAACATGTACCCAGTCAAATGTGTGTTTGGATGGTCAAACATCAGAACATGTGTCCCACCCTTGGAAACATAGAATATTAGTTGATCAGAATAATCGTACACAAATTACGATATAGCAGACTGGATCAATGGGCGTTATATTTTATGACGTTTAGACAATTTTCGAAGAAGTTAGAAAGAAAGTATTAATCAGATACCGTAAAATGTTGAAGTTCGAATAAGTATTTTTATGGTTTGGTTTTAGAGTCAGGTCTGAGTTACAATGTCTAAAACTGATAATTTGTGGTTATTTTCGATTGAAACTTTATGCTCAATTACATAATTTTATGTTACATTCGCACAGAAGTAAATTTTAATATCCGAATTCCAAAACATAATTAGATCAGCGATTCAGCATAGATATTCTTGAATTCTGTGTGAAATACAAAAATGAAAAAGTCATGATTGCAACTTGAATTTTAAAAGACGGTACGATTATCCGTTAGTTTAAGCTCCAAAAAATAATACCGAATATTGTATACAATAGAAAGTAATACTTGACGTGACTTAAAACTTTACTTAAAAATAAAAATTAAAGTAGATGCCAACAAAACTTAATTAACTTTCTAAATTTTAGTATTTAGAATAATTATAAATCTTAAATAAATAATATTCTTGGTGCGGTGCAAGGCATTGATTGGCTGGCAACAGAGCTCCACCCTATCGTATCGTATCGATCATGATCTTCCAACGAAGAACGCTCAAATGTAGAAGACGAAAACATTGTTGAATGTATCCAGGGACAGTACAGCCCAACCAAGGAGGCTAAAAAGGCAACCAATAACCCATTACATTAATCCTCTTCTTTTTATTGGTTATACCACTTGGTATGCATAAAAAAAAACTAAACTAAGCTAGGTAGAATATTAAAAAAATAGTAAAGTTCATTCGACAAAAAATTACATTGTTGTCAAATTTTTTAATTAAATTATAACAATTATCTTAAAAGTTGATATTCCTGATAAACCGATACATAATAAATAAGTTAATTTAAATTCGAGCTGAATAAATTTTTTCAAGTTTGAAAGTTATCAGAGCCTGAATATGTTAAGAGACATTTAAGCGATTTGATTGTATAATCTACATCGACGATGTGTACTTACTTTTCTGATAAATTTAAAAAAAATGATTCTAAAATTATGTGAGTTTTGACGTAGAAAAATTTACGAATAATTAATCTCTAAGAAATTTTTAGAATATATATGTGAATGAGGAAAAATATGTCAGAATATAATTATGTTGCTTCCATGGAGAGGGTAAGTTGAATCATAAAGCGTTAAACTAATTATTTAACTTTATTATGTTGTCAAATTATTAAAATTATAAACAAGTTAACCTATAACATGAATGTATGGCAATGATATAATATTACATGCTTTGTGGGTGTAAGATCAAGTTGGTGATGACAGAAGCAAAGTTTACCTTATCTTACCTGTATGCCTTTCTGTCTTAAAGCACCACCCTCTTATATCAACCCCCCTCACTACACTACTTTCTTTGTTCCCAAACCCTCTCTCTTTTTTCCCACATCTAAACAAGAACCAGCAACAGAAGAAGAGATGATGATCGCCGGTAACGTGGGGCCGTTTGGTGATACAACGTTGACCAAGGTCTTCGTTGGTGGGTTGGCATGGGAGACACCTAAGGATGTGATGAAGGAGCACTTTGACAAGTATGGTCACATCTTAGAGGCTGTCATTATCTGCGACAAAGTCACCGGAAGATCCAAGGGCTATGGCTTTGTAAGTGTTTTAACTTGTGTCGAGATTATCATATCGTTAGTCGTAAGTACTTGTGAATTGATAGGAGTCAGTCTCAGTAGTAATGAACATGAATTCGCTTAAGGAGTTTTCGCTTTGGGATAAAAACATTGATAAAGAACTGCTCCTTAAATAAAACATAATATTCTTTGATTTTCAATATCAGATCTTAACATTTGTAAAATTATTTAGAAGCGTGAAACATACACAACCAACTGTCGTAAAACTATTTAGAAGCGTGAAACATACACAACCAATTGTCGTAAAATTTTGCATCGGGTATATCGATAATCTAATGTGTTATCACATGCTCTTACGGCGGCCACAACATATTGTTATCCTCGTATTCTCATCTTAACATGTTGACAATGTGAAAATGTAAAATTTGTTTGTAAATTAAAATTTTCTAATTTTCTTAAGGAAATGTGAATAATTGGTAGGTTACGTTCAAGGAAGCAGAAGCGGCGAAAAGGGCGTGTGAGGATGCAACACCGATCATCAGTGGTCGCCGGGCCAACTGCAACCTAGCCTCGCTTGGTGCCCGGCGCATTAGGTCGGCTAATTCCACTCCTCCTCGACAAGGTGCACACTCTCTCTTTTTTTTTTTTTTAAATCCGAGAATAATCCACCTCTCTCGAGATTTTCTTGAGACCACTTTTAGAACATGTAAATACCATATATATTTTACATATAATAGGTAGGAGCGACCATCCCAATTACATTAGGTATACAATCAAAACGCAATCGCAAAATTATTTCTTACCAATTCTCGGTCTTACATTAATCCAACAGATCAATGTCATTAGCCAAGTATAAAATGGGACGGAAATATTTTCCACAGAGAAAAGTTCAAGTACCTAGAAAAATAACTTCCACCAAAAAAGGTTGGCGGTTAATATGTGCCTTAAATATTTATATATAGGGTCACTGTTAAAAATTCGACACTACATTAGTCTGACTATTTAAAACGAACAATAAAAAAGTTTATTTGAACTAATTATATTTTGGTTAATAGCTCCGACAGCTGTTGGTCCGAGGTCCACTTCAACGGCGGCGCCAACAACAAATCATGTCCAAACGTGGTACTATCCGGCGGGCTCGCCGGCGTCGGCTCTATATCATCAGCAAAACCACCATCCCGTTCCATATTACGGGTCTGTTTGCTGTTTTTACCAAAATAAACGTTATTGTGATGCTCACTAAAATATTATATTTGAGGATTATTATTAATTCGTCGTTTTTTAGTGTGGAGTACTAATTAATGTACTAACATCAACTGTGGTTTCTAATTTGATCCAGGTACGCTCCAACTTACATTGCCAGTGACATCAGCTACAATCATGTAATCTCTCTTTTGTTCAGTTATCAGTTATCAGCAATCAGCATTTCTTTTACCATATTCCTTTTCCAAAAAAAAAATATCTTTAGAATTTTCACATCTAACACAAAATACATCTTAAGTTGTTAATTAATGAGTAGATAAATTTACTACATCTATAAACAAAACAACTGCTCAATGTTATAATTTCAACACGCCATCTTAACAATAACCTTTTGAACTATTGAGCTGAGTTTGCACTAGTAACATACTTGCACCACCGGGTAAGGGTTTGAACAATTTGTCTTACGAGCAGTGAATCTGAGACCATGTAACTCGTCGATCGAACAAACTTGACATGTTAAAATTTTCATATCCAACAAAAACTGTCAATGATTGATTGTGAAATTAATTGCAGGCGAAGGTGAATTACACTAGTGGGGGCTACGTGAACATGAACATGAACGGGCATTACTCTCATCAGATGTATCCGGGGCAAGCTTACGTGGGAGGAGGAGGCAACACATTGGTGCCGATGTACCCTCTTTACCACTTCCACAACCAATCCCAAACAATGGGCTTGCCGGCCCACGCCTTTCCGCCGGCCACCGCCGCTGCCGGCCACATCGCCACCGTCCCGACCATCATCTCCAAACCTCCACCCATCGTCGTCACCCCTAACACAGGTAAATTAATATAATACCACTCATCCACATTCTCATTTAACTACAACACAATTTGTTATAATTATTTTTATATCTCGACATACATACTATCGAATTGTATGCACTATTTGCACGATTGTTGCTTGTTTTGTAGTTAGTTTTAAGACATGTATACCAACATGTAATTGATTAAATGGTCCCAACGATATACCAACATGTAATTGATTAAATGGTCCCAAAATAATCTATTTTAGAGAATTATTAAAAATACAAAAAATTTAGATATTTATTAAAAATTTCAAATATATAATTTTTATTTGATTCAAATTTAAATTAGTTAAATTTTGATTTATTTTTTTTACCAAAGTTGTGGACATGTTGTAATTTTCTTTCTGGCGGAAGTTATTATTGCTTCTCAATGATGTCACATGGCAAGATGCTTAATTCCTCTGGTCAACATGGACCAAGGAATCATAGGGTCACGTGCCATTGTTCTGGAACCCAACTGGCTAGCTGGAGAACCCCACGTGGCCTCGCTTAGGAAAATGTTCTTTTTGGTCAAGTACATAGTGGGTTTCCACTAGCTAGTGCCCATAGATTGGAACAGCAAAAATGTAGTTTTATGTATGATTTTATTTTTAATTGTTTTATTTTATTTTCTTCAATTCTACATAGTTCTGATCATTCATTATTAAGTTGGTAACGAAATTGGAGCGAAAGCATATAAACATTCGTAACAGATAGTAACAAAATAAATTGAGAGAGTATCATCTAATCTTTTCATCTCTGAGTTACCATGTATTTGTTATGTTAATATTAATTTGTAATATATGTTTAAATTAATGTGTAAATTTCCGTTGTCCTAACATGTACGGTTTGCTTGGCTGTGGAGTAGGTACAATTTGCAGTCAGTGATGAAGGTGTTCTAATTGGAGGAGGAAGGTGGCGACTGCTCATTATTATTAATTAACCAAATCTGTTGCTGGTTCACTGCATTTTCCATTCATTCCATTGATTATTATTATTATAATTAATTCCTTCAAAATAGCCACTTATCATTCTTAGGTGTTTGATAAGATTCTTTCATTCACCTAACATCTCCACCCTCTTCAACTATTCACCAGTTGTAACCAAGGACTCCAACATCTCCGTCCCATGTCTTGTGGGATTCAATTCATGGTTATAGTTGCAACTACTTCTACTTCATTATAACTTTCAATATGATTATCTCTACATTGTGCTTTGATTTGTACGACTATGGTTGATACGAACCACGCCAATGACGCGACGCCAACCATTCACAAAGCGTTGGGAGTCCCGGATCATTCTAGACTTGAAACATATGACAAGACCGATACAACACGTAACACCGTGCATTCACATACTCGCATTAGAGTGCACGGTGAATGTTAAGCTTGCAAGTTCACGAAAAGAGAAGTGGTTTTCCAAAGTTCGTGACACCGGTGAAAGTGACCCAGCACA
>SOPF01027994.1:0-16917 GCA_012979155.1 Hypericum perforatum | reverse complement strand
AAAAACATTAATCAAATTAATCACATTGTTAACTACGATTGTCATAATCTTACCTCGATGTACAACAAGAGAGCATTGAAGTGGATAGCGTTGTCTGAGAGGAACCCAATTACACGTAAATCGCCATCAAGCGGCGCTTCTGCACCAAAATAAACCAAGATGGGCGCACTTGAATTAGCGCCACCCCAATTCTTGGAATTTACGACGTACCGTTGTTGGAAAGTGGTATAGCTCTGAGGTTGATAGTTGAAGTGATCAAGGGTTTGGTTATAGAAAAATGTCTCATAATCATCCGAGATTGGTTGGGTTGCAACTGTTTCCGTGTCTTGGAAAATAAAGAGACCCGTTGGGCTAAGCCTTGGGACATATAATTGTCTTCCGGTTGCGGAAGTAGCAAACAATAGAAGGGAAGCTAATTGATGCATGAAAATCAGGCACCTCATGGCTGAGATAGAGAGAGAGAGAGAGAGAGAGAAAGAGATCGCTCTAGAAAAGTCCCTCGCTAACAAATGGGGATATATCTATATGAATGTATATATATTTATATAAATATATTTGAGTGTTCATAAATATATATATATATATATATTTATTCAGTGCAGTTGTGTACATGAATTGGATCTGAGTGGACATAACGTTTAGTCGTAGACTATTTTTGTTGCAAGAAAGTCTTAAAAACATTATAAGAGCAAATTACTGCATGTATATGTCAGGGTGCTTGCTATTTTGTAAAATTGTTCTGTCTTTTCTCTGTTATTATTGTAATATTAGTCTCGAGTGTTCAGTTAACGTTATCTGTTTTTTTTTCATCATTTGTCATAGAATTAACCGATATATCCTTAAAAAAATACCTTCAATCTCTAAAACCCAGAACACTACAAAACCAACCCAGAACTCTCAACCTCTCAGATAAACTCCCAACCTCCGGACAGCCACATCCTCTTCCTTGTCGGTTCCGTCGACCTTGTCCTCGTTATCGGAGTCGCAGTAGAAGAAATTTTAGTGGATGTGACCGATTTGATTGATTCTTGGGTTAGAGTAGCTATGTTATCCGTGTTCAAAGGTCGGAAAAGTGATTTTTTGGTTTAAAGTTATATTAGTCATGTGAGAACGTAGTAGAACCAAACATAGAAAATGGATACATGCTTTTTGAAAAATGAGGGATCACATCATAGATTTGAAAAAAAACACCGGAGACGCACCATAATTTATCCTAGAAAATATATAAATTACGGAATAATCAAAATATTTGGAGAATATAAATTACAAACGTATCTAAATAAAGATTGCAACTTTCTCTTTACTTATTAATGTTTATTTGTATTTTTTCTTTTTGAAAAATCACTCTTCATATCCAACCAAAATTAAAATATTGCACTGAATAAATTATTCGACGCTTACAAATCAACAATGTTGTAATTTTTTAACAAGCCTCCTAAAATAAAATTCATTAAACTTAAATTTGTATGAGTTTGAATTTGCCAGCATGTCATGACATGGCACGGACAACAATCATGACTAACAGCATATTTGAACTACAATAAATCTCAGAATTTTTTAACGCATATAAACAATTCAATCACTCTGAATCATTTAGGTTATTCTTTGTTGAAGTCTATAATTTGGAGTATATATTAAGTTAGAAAATATATGATCCCTCTTTAGGATCAGCAAAGAGAAACAGAGACCATTATGCGGCGTCCGCGTCGAAATATTGTTCTAATATTTGAAAGCAGTGGCGCAATATCGACGGAGTCCTTTCCTCGAGCGTGCAGATATCCCAACAAAGTTTTCCGTCTCAAAATCATTAAAGAGAGGAACGATTCTGAGGTTTTATTTCGCATATTCAGCACTTCTTTCTGGTAAAGGGTACAAGTTCCCATCATTTCTCATCCACGAAATGTGATGTTTCTTCCACTCAAAGTTTCCAGAAATTGCCAACTTTTCTTTCAACTAACAGCAATTTGAAAGATTATTTAAAAAAAAAGTGTTCTAATTTCAGAGCTTATATGTATAGCTTTTGACAAGGGTCGGGGCATATACAAAATAGCGGGGGATGGAAGGTGTGGAATACTAGAAATTTTTTTTAAGGCAATAAACCAACTTCAACATTAAGAACTCAAAGCGCACATCAAGCATAAAATTTCGACAATATGTGTTCTATCGAATTGCAAGAAAGCCATATAATATAACAATGGAAGGACTTCTTCGATAAATTGGAAAATGAAAAACGGGGCAATGTTGGCCAAATTTAATCTTGCACTTCGGAATAGGTACTATATTAGATGCACATTTAGATCGACAAAAAAATTAGCCAATTTAATTGCAATGATATTTAGATCGAGATTACGTGTATACGATTGGCTATCATAATCGCACGACGGCGCTTAATTTTGAAAATAATCGAGTAGGGTTAAAATTTCTGATAAACATTACATTATTAAATCTTCTTATAAGTACTACGTAATTATTGAGGGGACAAATTGAATTTTATGATGAACTACAAGTGTAATTTGATGAACTACAAGTGTAATTTGATGAACTACAAGTGTAATTCATAAAAAATTTAAGAATTAATATTAAATAAATAGAGAAATATAATTAACTGCAATACCCAAGTTATTTTCTTGGACGGCAGATAATATAACATCTTTTTGAATTGAATCAGTTCTTAATGTTCAGTTGTTGGTATTCATAACCTTTAAAACTTAGACTAGAAAACCAGGTTGTTTTAGCATTAGATCAAAACTATAACACTCGAACATACTTTCAAACTAAACATATTAAATTGAATGCATTAAAAAAACCAAATTGAATATTCTAGTTTGTCAGCACAAGCATCACGATCAAAATATACTTTAAAAATATCTGTTGCACAGAAATGGGTACAAAACGTTAAGATCGACCTAACAAAGATGGAAACAAGGAGCTACACTAGGCTATAACACGAAAAGGAAAAACTAGACAAGAAAAAATAAAGTTGTTAGAGTGTTTTGTTGGTGATGTATGCTCCTTCGCCTTATATAAAGAATTTTGACCTAGCTTTGCGACCTATGTATAGAAAATACTCAAAATGAGGTTGTGCTCCGTATATGAACTCCTCTTAAGCCTTTTTCAATACAAGTAGATTTACCTCAGCATAGTATAAGAAAATTAAGATCAATTCCCGAGACAGATAAATTCATCTTCAAATAAGAACGTTTAGCGACATGCAACTTCAACCCAAAACAGGAATGTTAAGTCGTGTTCAACCGATTTCACGTACTAGCCACAACTTTTTTTCTGAAATAACCGAAGACGGGTTAAACCCATCATTGATGAGTAAAAAAATAATTATTTGCAAATTATTTCTTTTTAAAAGAACAATAGATAATTATAATTTGTTTTCCACCTCAAACTTTATCTTTAAAAATATTATGTGAATGAATAATATTGTGACAAGTATACAAAGTAGGATAAAAATTAGATTACAAAAAGAAAAAAAAATTACAGCACATTCCCGTGAGCCCCATCTAAAACTTCAAACCGAAACCAAATTTCTATCTTCTTTTTTCTAGTATGGATCCAAAATCCTAACTCTCCAAATTTTGAAGGATTTTACAATCTTTCTTTCCCAAATTCAGAATAGTTTCAAAATTCTCAACCATTTTATTTCTCCAAATTTTTGCCAGAAATTTTCCAAATTCCCATACATGAACATCATAGCCCTCAAAATGTCTCTCAAAGTTTGTTCACAACCCATCACATATAGAAAAGAAAGACAACAAAAGAAGGCCAAAATGAAATAAATGGAGATGAAAATGAAACAAATAGAGATGAATCTAAATATATTGAATACACTAATTGTGAAAGAACACCTCTCCCCAGAAAATGAAGAGATGAAACGCCATCTAATTTCCAATTTGTATGAAAAGTGAATGTTTTATTTTCATGTAATTTATGTTTAAGATTAGTGTAATATATGCACTTTCTGTTAATTCTGTTTAAGATTCTTGTAATATATGCACTTTTATGTAATTTAATTTTCAATTAGCATTATCTATATTTGTTATTTATCATTTCACATTTTCTGTGTAATTTGAATTATTGCTAATTAATGCATTTCTAAGAAAACTATTTTTTTATTTTCAAAATTAACAATTTAATGCGAAGTACGAAATTTATATTAACGAATATTTAATTTTATTTTAAGTTTATGAAATAAAATTAGATAATATGTGGATTAAAAATATTAAAGTTAATTGGGTTGGTGATTTGGATGATAGATATATTAATTATTTATTAGTAAGGAATTGGTTAGGATAAGGATGCTGGTGTGGGTAAAAATTTGAGTGTAGGAGGATGAGTTAAGGTAGATGAGTGAGAAATTAATTAAATATTTCGAAGATGGCTGGGAATGGATTGGTTCGAGGATGCTACTGTGGATGGTCTTAGCATCTAACAACTTCCATTTGTCCCTAGCTCGAAATAAGCTCATAAGAATGCTGGTTCAAACACATCGTGAACCATGACTTCCTTTATTTAAAGTTGAGTTTACACTTAGAACTCTTTAAACTTCTCCAAATAATCAAATTGGAATAGGTAGATTAGAGGCCTTGCGCTTACCTCTTCATCTCTGAGTACCTTACACATAGTCCGAGACTTTGAGCTTACCTCTTTGCATCTATCCAAAGGAGGTGCTCCTTAAGAGACCAAGACAAAACCACTTAACACCTCCTCTGAGGGGACCAAGGCTCAAACCTTGCGTCTCCCCTAAGACACAAGCACTTCATACATATTCTTAAGCTTTTTAAACTTTAAATCTCAATTAGTAATTAACTATAAATTTGTAGATTTTTGTCTTATCTCTCCATAGTAAATTAAAACATCTCAACATAAGGTTTGAGACAAATGCATTGACTTATCTACCAAAACTTGTTGATCTTTGATGGGACAACTAACAAGAAAACTTAAAAGTTTTGTTCATACCATCTTTCAAGCCAAATTAAGCAAATAATTTAGAGACACAAAATTAGAGATACATGTGTTACAGACATGACTCTTTATTATAATCCACTTATGCTGACTATGAGCATAGGCTGTGGTTGCGGACGACGTAGACATAGACCTTGATCTAGGACTCGCACCCAAGGACATGAGACTTTACATGAACTATTGGATATGAAAACTAATTCAAGTGAAGAGATTTGGGATGTTTGTAACACTCGCGAGCGCATAACAGGTCACCCAAGATGATAGATATTGTTTGAATAATCAAAGTCAGAGAAGCAGACTCTCAGACCAAGCAACAGCTAGCTTCCCAACCCTCACTGAGGGAGAAACAGGGGAGGAGCAGCTCTAGGACCCAACAACTGTTGACCTTCTAGTGCCTGATGGGGTATACGAGATGGAACTTCTTCTTAGACAGTTTGCCCCTCCTTTTGCATACTTATATATATACATCTCCTCCACAATGTAATATCCACCCAAATAGTTCCAAAAAATATCTAGATAGATATTTAAAGAGTAACTCCTCCCTTGTAAAAGATCAAGTGAAGATCCAAGTGAATTTAGTAGAATTCCTCCTGGCTTGGTAGCTTCTGGACGTAAATGTTCTCGTCGAACCTAGTGAACAATCTCTTTGTCTCGTTTGTGTTCTTTCATCTTAAACTTTGTTATAGCTTTTGTTTCTTGTTTGGTCTTTTATTATTCTTGGGATTAGTTTTGTCCTAACAACTCCATATTAGAGCTTTCCTTAGTAGTTGTGAATTTCAAACTAAGACTCATCTCCAAAGATGTGGACCTCAAAAATCTTTTATACCAACTTCAATTTAATAAAAAAATGGCTGTTAATACATTGTATGATGAGGAGCAAAATGAGGAATCTGCCCAAAGAGGGGCTTGTGTCTTACTAACTAGTTGGTGAGGCAATAACTTACCAAGGTGATGATCACTATCTAGTCCAAGAAGATAATCAGCCACACTGAGACGGAGATACAGTCCAAACTTCTAAGGGAGGTAGTAGTGGAGAATTTTTGTAGTAGACAAAAGCCTGACAGGGCAATACCGTATGGAGGTGTAAGGCATGAGGGATGTAAACTCCTTTTCCCAGAGAAGAAGTAATGATGGTATCAGGGAAATAAGTATCGGCTAATTCTATGGCAGTAGACGTAATAGTGGAGTGAGTGGGATTAGAGACCTTAATAGTCCTAGTCGTAAATAAAGGATACCAAGTATTATACAAATCGATGACATGTGCAGTACTACAGCTAACATGTGAAGTATCCTACCTTAGGAGTACGTTCGCAAGAATGAAACTCAAAAGAATTACCCATTCTTCAAAATTCTTAAAAAGCTAGCTTTCTTAAGACCAAATAGTGGGATAGAAAGGAGGTAGGGGAAAAACTCTTCCTTCCTGGTTTTCCTGTAGCTAGGTCCTCCGCATCCACAATAATCCTTAGTTAGAATGTGATTCCACTCAGCACATTTTGAGATTTTGAGAAGTATTGCTCTTTGGAGAGTACAGTATTATAAGAGTTATTGTCTATCGTTGGCCTCTATGGTAGAATCAGTTAGGGGCCGATAGGCAGTTCACCCTATTGCAAATGTTAGCTATTCAAGTTTGATTATCTCTAACTCGTGAACTTAGCTGGTACAAGGCTATACGATAGCCCCCAATTTTTCTGATTTGATAGTTTTATCTATGATTTTGGATTCATGGATATTGATATAAGATCTTGCTATTTAGCAGCATTTTAGGATGGCATTGCCTTCAAGTTGATAGGAAGGTTCAAAAGACAAAAGGCTTATGGTAGATACCTAGGCACCCAAAGACAAGAAAGGGCCTAGGAAGTGGCAAAATACTTCAGGGACTTGTAAATAAGTATAGATCTAGAGATTCTCGAATAAGTCAACCTTTCAAGTTATTGCTGAATCATGGGCAGACAAGAGAGAACATGACAAATTGAAACATCTTAGTAACTAGAGGAAAAGAATGCAAAAGTGATTTATGTAGTAGCAGCAAGGAAAATGGAAGCAACATAAATCCTGCGTGAGAAAATGGGGTTGTAGGAGAGCAATACAAGTATTATGCTTCTAGGCAAAGTAGTAGAGTGTTGTACCTTAGATGGAAAAAGTCAAGTAGCTGAAAGCATCACTCGCTTGTGCTCTGACTCGAGTAGCATAGAATACATAAAATGCCGTGTGAATCAATAAGGACCACCTTGCAAGGCTAAATACTTTGGGGTGACTAATAGTGAAGTACTACCGTGAGAGAAAGGTAAAAAAATCCTTATTGTGTAGTAAAATAGACCATGAAACTGTGAGCTCCCAAGTAGTGGGATGAGCCCTGGGCTATTGAAGAATGAGCAAGCGACTCGTAGGTAGTGGCTTGGTTAAGAGAACCCACCAGAGCCATAACAAAATTGAGTCTTTATAGGATAATTGTTACTACATATGGACCCAAACTTGGTTGACCTATATAATGCGTGCATAAACACGCATCGCATTCATATTCATTTACTATGTTTTAGTCATATGTTTTTATTTAATTTTGTCAAATTTTGCACACTTTAGTGTTGTTTTGTTAAGTCATGTTTAAAGAGCGGATAAGTGTCATTTTTGTGCATTTTGTAGGTTGCCAGGATGAATGGATGAACTGGACGGGCATTGGTGCAAGCAAGAGAAGACTTGAAGGTGATTGGAAGCATTTCGAGGAAGAGCCAGCAAGCACTGCCTTCCCAGCGATCGCTGAGAAATTATTATCGAACGACATGCAAAACAGGCAAGTGCTCGCTGCCCCTTGAAGTGGTCGCTGGCCCTTGAAGTGGTCGCTGGCCTGCAGAAGTCAACAATAGCAGCACCAAATTTACAACTTGAGGGCCTGATTTTGTGGACATTTGGGTGCAAAAACACTACTATCAAGCACTCCATTTTGATGATAAAAGGAGGGGAGAAAGTAGAGAGGAGCATCCATCCATCCAAAAGGAGAAAATCAATAGAATAGGAATCCAACTTGTATTCTTAGTCCTAGAACAAGTTCTTGTTGGTTTTTCTATCAGCTAAGATTGTAATCACGGATTGGATCTTTTATCAGTAAGGTACTTTCATTTTGTCTTTATATTCATCCTCTTTACTTTTGTTTGATCAATTGGTTGTGCATGTTCTTGGATCAAAAGTGACAGCTTGATCTGGATCACATTTGTTCTTTGTTTATCCCATTTATCTTAGATTTGTCTTGATATCATTGTTTGGATCTAGGCTTGACGACCCTAGGCTTATAATAATATTAAGATTTATAGTGTAAAAATATTAACAAACCACGTTGATCAATTCGCTTAGCTTAAAATCTAGGAATACATAATTCGGTACTTAGCGAATGAATTCTACATTCCCTGTGGAGACGACTTGACTTATCACTTTACTACTTGTGCGATCGTGTACTCTTGCACATATTTTGAATCTATATTTGGATGCATCAAGTTTTTGGTGCCGTTGCCGGGGATAAGTTTGAATTTGTTATCGTTAATATTGGATAAAGTATTCTTGATTTTTAGACTAAGCTTTGTTACACCTTCTGGATTATCTCTATGCTTGATCTTGTTTGTTAAGTGCTAAGCGCAGCGAAAGTATAGTTGGTGTATGCCACGTACCCATCGAGACAGCCAACCTCTCCAAGAGTACGATCCTTAGATTGAACAAACCTTTCATCGAAGGAGAAACTAGCTCAGGAGGGAGATGGCCCATCGACATGTAGTCAACGCACCCACAGCCATGAGGAACAAATCACATCCAAGGCTTGTCGACCTCAGATCAAGCATAAACTATCCGATCGTGGAAGCAAACAACTTTGAGATTAAAAGCAACCTCCTTAATATGGTTCAACAAGACCAATTTGGAGGATATCCTTCTAAAAATCCCGCTAAGCACATTCAAAGGATCGAAGACCACTGCTTGACAATTAAGTATAATGGTGTCTCACCAAACGCCATTAAACTTAGACTGTTTAAGTATAGTTTGAAGGACAAAGCTAGAGAGTGGGTAGATTCATTTTCTGCTGGCACTTTCACCACATAGGAGGAGCTTGCCGACAAGTTCCTAGCAAAATATTATCCTCCAGGTAAGACTACTCAATTTTGCAATAAAATTTCTCACTTTAAGTAGCAGGGTAGCGAATCTCTCTACAAAGCTTGGCATCGTTTTAAAGGATTACTCACGACTGCCCACACCATCAAATGCCAAATTGGATGCTTATCCAAATATTCTATAATGGATGTGAGTAGCAAATCTGAGTTAACTTAGATGCAGCTGCTAGAGGTAATCTAACAGAGAAGGAAGAAGCTGATGGCTTTCGAATCATCGAGGCCATAGCTACCAATAACTATGAGTGGGAAGATCGAACCAAGAGGAGAAAAGTGGCTAGTGTGCAAGATAACAGTGAAGTTGCTGCTCTAAAGAAACAAGTAGTAGTACTTACGCATATGTTCCAAAGTTTGATAGCACTACAAGCATCGTCGTCTTCTCAAGTTTGTGAGATTTGCACTGGACCTCATGGTATAGATTCTTGCTCTTTAATTGCTCAACCTGTTAATTTTGTGGGAAATGCCAACAGGAATTATGATCCATATTCGACTACTTATAACCCTGGTTGGAGAAACCACCCAAATTTTTCATGGAAGAATGATGCAGGACAATAGGTATTTCAACATCCGAGACCTCCTTTCAGGGGTGGCAATGTGCATGGTCTTCCATCTCAACAGTTCCAGCCATATCAACAGAGGTGGTAGCAGCAAGTGTCGCCTCAGTAAGATCGACAAAGTGAGGACGAGTTACGTAAGCAAGTGCTTAGTCATGAGGCAACAATCTAGAATTTAGAGGTATAAATTAGCCAGCTAGCGACGCAGCTTAACGCAAGACCACCAGGCACTCTTTCAAGCAACACCGAAGCTCTACACACTAAACAGGAGCAATGCAAGGCCATCACAACTAGAAGTGGGTTCGACTTGGGGAAAAATGTAATGAGCCCCTTAGTAAAATTGCTAATGAAATTGGTGAGTGAGGAAGAAGAAGAGCTTCGGATGACGCCTACAGAAGCAAAGCAAGACAATCCTGTAGTAGAGCCGACCAAGTCTGCACCAAAGAAGAAATATCCTCTACCACCTTTTCCTCAAAGGGTGAATAAGTAAGCATCGTACCCGAGCTACCAGAAGTTCTTAGAGCTTTTCAAAAGTCTCCACATCAACATCCCGCTCCTGGAAGCATTCGAGCAGATGCCTACTTATCAAAAGTGGATCAAGAAGTTTATTTCAAAGAAGAAGAGCATCAGCGACTTTGAAGTCATTCCTTTAACTCAAGGATGTAGTGCAATTTTATCCTAGGATCTCCCTCAGAAGATGAAGGATCTCGGAAGTTTCACTATCCTGTGCACTATAGGAGATCAGACCTTCAAGAAGGCACTTATAGACCTTGGCTTTAGCATCAATCTCATGCCATTCTCCATATTTTGAAAGCTTGGATTGGGAGGCATACAACCAACATCGGTAGTCCTTCAGCTTGCAGACAGATTAATAGCAATGCCAATAGGAATGATTGAGAATGTGCTCATTGAAGTTGATACTTTGCTCTTTCCAGTAGACTTCATTGTTATAGAGATGGAAGAAGACTGTGATATTTCGCTTCTCCTTAGGCGTCCGTTCTTGGCCACAGGAAAAACATGTATTGATGTAGAAAAGGGAGAGTTGCAGTTCAAGGTCCGTGATGATGAGGTCATTTTCAACGTGTTCGAAGTATCTAAGTACCCTACCATGAAAGATGACTGTTACAGAACCGATGTTATAGACAATCTGGTGGCCAAGTATGATGAAGAGGATCAAGTCGATAGTAAACCAACGATAGTACATGAAATTAAAATGGAGGTAGAAGGACCAGATATTAAAGAGCAAGTGTCAGGGGTGTACAAAACAGAATCACTTGAATCAAGTGATCCCCCATGGGCCAAGTTGGCACTATCCACTATCACGCCACTGGACATAGAGCATAAACTACCACTAGGTTACTTGAGGTATGCTTTCTTGAGTAGAGATAATGAATTGCCTAATATTATGTCTATATCTCCTACTCACAAATAGAAAAAAAACTACTAAGAGTCCGAATGCGCAATGCTGAAATCAAAACAAAATTCGAGGTGAATGACAAGCACTTGTGAGCTACTCATATTGGCCTACAAGGATTGTGGGAAAAACTTGATGCCCCAGGACCTCGATGATTAATTGCGACCGTCAAGCTAACGACGTTAACTTAGAACTACCTCTATTTTCTCTTGTTTCTCTGTTATTTCATGTCACTCATCTGAGTTTTCCTGAGTTTGTGGGTTTATAGGGAAATGTCTATAGTGTCACCCTCGACAAAAATATTTTTCGTTTTGTGAATTTTCTTATAGGCATAAAGACACCAAGGCGGTACGAGCAATTTTTAAGGAGAAGGGCAAAACAACAGAGCATCCAGCGCTCGCTACCCCTTACAACGATCGCTGTGAATTAAATGTCGAGCGGGTTGAAAAAGGGCAAGTGATCGTTGCCCACGGACGTGCTCACTGGGGTCAGGCGTTCCACACAAAAACTGCCCCAACTCTATTTTTCTCTCACACTTATCTTTTCTTCCCAAATGCCTCTGACCTCCCTCTCCTCTCACACCTACGTTCTGACCACCACGACCATCACCCACTACATCTGCCATATTCCACCTTCACCCCGACCTCTCTCCACCACGCACAGCTGCTCAATGTCATCATTCACCACCGCGTACGACCACCAGAGTTGTTTTGCCCTAACCGATTTTCTTTTGCAGATTTTGGGCTAGTTATTGATCCAATCCACGAGCCATCAAGGGGGTTTTCTTCACATTGTCAAGGTCTCTCCGATCGTACTATTTCCACCATTGATCGCCACTTGCCACCACCGACCATCGCTCGCCCCCATTGACTACCGCCCGTTGACTGACCATCGGAGTTGCCCGAATTTTTAGAATGACGTCCCATTCCAACAGCTCGCGCCCAACCTCCAAGCACTGTCGGTCTGTCGTGCCCGCTCCTCCTGTTGACATCTTGGCCTCGTACGATGTACCTTTTCCCATTTTTCACGAATAGGAGGGTGACAGGTATCAAAAATTCACCCTCTATAATATGATTAGACATACTGTGATTCGTTGGTATGCTATGCATGCATTATTTCTTGACAGACATTTACGTGCTCTATTATGTGAAGTGGGTTGGGAACATTTTGCTGATAACACTATGAACGTTGATCCTAGAGCTGTTTTAGAGTTCTATTGCACAGTAGAGGTAGCTAAAAATATGTCATCTTTTATGGCACGTGTTCATGGGAAGCCTATCATTGTTGATGCCGATGTGCTTAAGGGGATGATAGGTATTCAAATAGCAGGTGACACATTGGATTTTTGTTCCAACAATGTTGCCAATGCTGGTTGGTTCTCTTTCACCAGTCTAAACTGGTTTAAGACCCAATCCCCCGCTATCCTTCTAAAGGATCCTGCTATATGTATCCTACATCAGTTAATGTGTGCATGTTTTAGTGGTCAGCATGATGACAGTAGGGTTACTCGGACACAATTATATGTATTTTCATGTCTTCACCACCATCGGCCATTCAACTCTTTTTCTTTGATATGTGATACTATCAACCGTACAATGCATTTGAATAGGCCACAGCACCTAGGGCTTGGCCATCTTGTGTTTGTTTTGGTGCAGGAGTTTGTTCCAGATCAAGCGGCTTCAACTGATGTCATCACTTCTTACACTATTGACTTCGAGTGTCTTTACACCTGGTGCCTCGTCTCTCAGCAAGCCGCACCAGGAAACCATTATGCTTACACACTTATCGATTGGGCAGATTGCCTAGCTATTCAAGACACGCTCCATAGAGAAGTTGCTGCTCTGATCCAAGCACCTGCACCCCCACCTCTAGTACAATCTGATGCCACTCTAATTCCTGACCCTCCTACTGCCGATGATCAGCTCTCAACTCGCCTTGCCGCATTAGAGGTAACTGTTGGCACTATGGTCACCACTCTAGATGCCCGATGGGAGCAATATCAAACAGATCAAGAGTACTTTCGTGCTTAATTAGCCGCCATCCACGAGTACAACGCCCGGCATAAAGCGGCTGATGCTGACTTCCAGGCTTTGATGCAGGCTCACTTTGCAGGCCTCCTGCCTCCATCTCCACCATAGTGACAGGCTCCCTCTTTCCTTTATCTTTTTCTGTTTTGTTTTGTTTTTTTGTGTTTGCTTATATTTCTCCCTACACATTGAGGATAATGTGTCTACTAAGTGTGGGGGGTGAGTTTATTATGTGTGATTTGTGATGTTTGATGTTTTGTATTTCTGTCCTATGTTTTTTGTAATTTATGTTATGATATGTATGTGATCGAGTCTGTTTGGCGTGTGACATGTGTTTCTGATTGAAGCGTTTGAAGTGTTTGAGTCTTATGCATATGATGAAAAATCACTTAAATGTTGAACTTTTGACATAAGAAAAACCCCATATCACTCATGAAACAACCTTGAGTAGAATGAGTAAGGAGTGCATAGTAACTTTACCCTCGATTGTTTAGACTAGTCATTGCATCTGGTAGGCTAGATTAGGGAATTAACGAATGACCTTGTGAGATTTTTGAGCCGAAGGCAAGGACAATCCGTTCTTAGTTCATTCATGAGGTGTGTTCATACTCCAAGCAATGAGAGTGTTAAATGATTACTTAGCATAACTCAATAAGGTAGAAAGTTTCGAGGGCCACCTTGTTACAAGCCTAGAGCCTTAGAGCCAAAAATCCCTATGCATATCCATTGTTTAAAACCTGTTGAGCTTGAGCCTATTTATTGAAATATTATAAGTAAGCCACTATATAAACCTTTATTCAATCATTGTCTTACCCTTTACTATCTTTCCGAGGAAGCATTAGGATTATACTTTTTGGGAAATTTGTAAGGGTTTACATAGTAGCATAGCTTGGGCGAGATGATCAGATGGGGATTACGGGTAGATAAGACCGAAAAATGTAAAGGCTTGGCTTGCAAAAAGAAAAGGAGAAATTGGAAAAATGAAAAGTGAAAAGATGGAAAAACATAAAACTAAAAAAAATCAAAAAGGGAAAGTGAAAAGAAAAAGAGGATTAAGCATAAATGTCAAGAGAAGCACAAGGAACTAAGTAAGCAAGTCAGAAATGTGGTCTTTAGGATTGGTTTACATCGGGAAGAGCATTTAGACATAGTGTGAGATTGCATAGAATATATGAGAGTTAAAACATTTTTGTATAGCTCCTCGGATTGGGTGGTTTAACCACTACCCATACTCATATCCTCACCTTTACCCTCGACCCCGTTACAACCCGAGTAAAGTCCTTCTAATGGCACAATCTACTTTGTTTTGAGTATGTTTTGGTATGATGTTTAGCATTTTTAGACTTCGGATGTGCACACGAGAGTAGGATAGTTGACTACTATAAATATGTGAGATTAAATTGATCCAATCCTACTAGTGGTTAACTCTCTAATCTAGAATACTTGGTGCAAAAACTTGATTAAATATTTAAGGGTAGGTTGTCTATGTATTCCTTGTTCATAATGCCCAAGTTTGTAGATTGCATGATATTGGGGATGATTTTGTGTCAACGGTTTGAACATTAAGGACGCCATTTGTTTGATCTTTTTTGATGCACTCACTTGAGGACAAGCAAGGAAGTAAGTGTGAGGGTGTAATGTGTGCATAAACACGCATCGCATTCACATTCATTTACTATGTTTTAATCGTATGTTTTTATTTGATTTTGTCAAATTTTGCACACTTTAGTGTTGTTTTGTCAAGTCATGTTTAAAGAGTAGATAAGTGTTATTTTTGTGCATTTTGTAGGTTGCAAGGATGAATGGATGAGCTGGACAAGCATTGGTGCAAGCAAGAGAAGACTTGAAGGTGATAGAAAGTATTTTGAGGAAGAGCCAGCGAGCACTGCCCTCCCAGCGATCGCTGGGAAATTATTATCGAACGACATGCAAAACAGGCAAGTGCTCGCTATCCCTTGAAGTGGTCGCTGGCCCTTGAAGTGGTCGCTGGCTTGCAGAAGTCAACAATAGCATCACCAAATTTACAACTTGAGGGGCTGATTTTGTGGACTTTTGGGTGTAAAAACACTGCTGTCAAGTACTCCATTTTGATGATTAAAGGAGGGGAGAAGGTAGAGAGGAGCATCCATCCATCCAAGAGGAGAAAATCAATAGAATAGAAATTCAACTTGTATTCTTAGTCCTAGAACAAGTTCTTGTTGGTTTTTCTATCACCTAAGATTGTAATCACGGATTAGATCTTTTATCAGTAAGGTACTTTCATTTTGTCTTTATATTCATCCTCTTTGCTTTTGTTTGATCAATTGGTTGTGCATGTTCTTGGATCAAAAGTGACAGTTTGATCTGGATCACATTTGTTCTTTGTTTATCCCATTTATCTTAGATTTTTCTTGATATCATTGTTTGGATCTAGGCTTGACGACCCTGGGCCTATAATAATATTAAGATTTATAGTGTAGAAATATTAACAAACCATGTTGATCAATTCGCTTAGCTTAAAATCTAGGAATACATAATCCGGTACTTAGCGAATGAATTCTACATTCCCTATGGAGATGACTTGACTTATCACTTTACTACTTGTGCGATCGTGTACTCTTGCACATATTTTGAATGCATATTTGGACGCATCATTATACATGACCAAGATGATGCTTGTATGAAATTAAGCAGAGGTCTAAACTGACTGATGTTGAAGAATCAACGGATGAGTTGTGGTTATGGGTGAAATGCCACTCGCACCTAAAGCTAGCTGGTTCTCCCTAAAATGCATTGAGGCATAGCAGTTGACTATACATATAGAAGTAAGGAATTATTTTTAGTGCGGGCTGCAAGATTGGTACCAAATTGAGACAAACTTTGAAAACTAGATGCGACCTCCATCTTTACGCTAACAAAACTTTATTCCCAATTGACAAACTTTTTGTTTGCCAAAAGAAAAGAAAAGAAAAGAAGCTAAAGGACCAGTCAAGGTCAACCAGTGAAACGATACTAGACATCTAGGAGAAAAGCATTGTTTCAGTGCAGGCCGTAAGATCGGTACCAAATCAGGGCAAACTCTGAATACTAGATAGGACCTCCAATTTTACGCTAACAAAACTTTATTTTTGATTGTCGAACTTTCCAATTGCCGAAAGAAAAGAAAAGAAACTCAAAGCACTGAAGATGAACGATGCTAAGTGATCTACCAAAGTTGTGGGATGTAAAAATGCATCGGTAGAGGAGCATTCTACCTTAGAGGGAAGCATCCGCACAAGTAGAGATAGACGAAGTGAAAGTGAGAATGTCAGCTTGAGTAATGCAAATGGGTAAGAATCCAATGCCCTAAAAACCTAAAGGTTCCTTCATAAGGTTCATTCATGAAGGGTGAGTTAGGGCCTAAGACTAGGTTGAAAGGAGTAATCTATGGATAATAGGTAAATATTCTCGTACTATCCCTTATTAGTCCCAAGGGACAGATGAGACTAGATTAGCCAATATATGAGATGATTATCAATTTAAGGACGTATGATATTCCTACTTTTTTAGGGTAAGGTAAAAAAGGGTAGAGAAAATACCTCGAGCTAATGTTCTAATTCAGCCCCTAATGCCAGTCATTCCTAGTCAGCGATAGAGGCTAAAATTAACCCATGCCATACTCTTAGGAAAAGCTCGAACATAACTAGCAATAAAAGGGTATCTATACGCGAAACCAACACATATAGGTAGGTGGTATTCCTAAGAGTGTGAGACAACTCTTTCTAAGGAGCTCAGCAAAATAGCCCTATAACTTTAGAAGAAAGGGTGCTCCCTTATAAGGAGGT
>SOPF01027990.1:0-15144 GCA_012979155.1 Hypericum perforatum | reverse complement strand
AAAAAAGTGTTTAATATTTACAGATAACTAAATTCGTCTGCTATCAGCTAGTTTTTACTAAACGTATTTTTCAGTTTTTTATCTGCCATCTGCTGAAATGAATTTGTTATATGCTATCTACTATCTGCTATCTACTATCTGCTATATGCTTCGAATTTGCATCGCCAAATAGGGCCAATATTGCTTTACGAGTTGGGATATGCATTTTTGAGAGAAATCGAAGATGTGCATCAGCTTTTATTAATCACGTGATGAAGTATTATAACGAGTATATTAAGGTTAATTAATGATGTTTATGTAATTTTTTTTTTTTCGGAAAAGAGAGAAAATACATTATTCCCTTCCAAATGCATGCTCAAACTGAGTTGTTCAGTCAAGGTCGACGATAGCCTATGTTCAATTAACCAGGTCGATCAATGGATGTTCATACGTCAAAAGTCCCAACATAATAAATTATACTTTTCTCTAAAGTCACATAGTTTTGGGTGGGAGCATTATAACTAGGAGACTTGTTTAATGAGTTTTAAACTACAATACAAAAAATGTGAAACCAACGTATATACCCAAAAAAATTCACAATGTAAAATATACTCGAAAGAATATAATAAGGGAAATACATTATTGATACATTATAAAATAACCGGATAAAAGAAAGAGAGCGAAACAAAGAAATGAGAGATTCCCGGAAGTTCATTCCCGAAATTCAAATCCCAAATATTAAAAGATACTCTCTCTCTCTTAATTGAGCACCGACATTTTATTTCCATATATCCCAGCTCACTAGTTAATTTAATCTTATAAAACCAGCCCTCCTCTCCTCCTAGCCCCTAGGTACTCCCTCCCTCCCCTCTCTTGTCCGCCTTTTATATGCTTCCCTTACATGTTAGTTAAAGCTTCTGAATTTCATATGGGAATCTTATAATCTGAACTGGGTACCTCTTGTTTGGATGATCCATTGATCTTTCTGGCTTTTGATTGTGTCGCATGGTTTATTCTCTTTGAATGGAATTTTGATTGACTTGCTTTTGTTTGGTTAGATGATGCACATGTGAAATTATTTTGTTGGTGTGATTTTGGTTTTTGTTTCCGAATCTTATTGCTTTATAGTAAAGGAAAGACCCCCACTATTCAAGGTTTGAAGCAAAGTCTCAATCTTTCATCAATTAGCCCTCAACTTATTGGTGAGAGAAGGTGCTGGTTACCGATAGTTGGTTATTGGTATCTGGTATCCTAGCTTCTGAAATAATTCTTTATGGCTGATCAAAGCATTAGACTGTTTATGTGGTGTTTGAACCTCTGATGACGAGATAGATTTCCTCTACATTCGACCTTTTTGGAGCATATTGTTTACAGTTGGTATATTTTGATTAGCAGGTGCGGAATTATAACTGTCTACGGAATATGTAACTAGGGGCAAAAGGATCGTTGCATTTGAAAAGTAGGAAAAGAGAGGGAGGCTACTGGTTTGCAGGGGCCGGTTGACCTTCTGCAAGCTTAGTCCTCTCTCATCTTAGGATGCTCTGTGAGGCTTCTCCTTGGTGGCTTTGGGTGTAGTTTTCCGAGAGGCTTGCTACGTAGCTATTGATTATAAAAACGGGATTGGAGCTGATACCATGGGTTCTGTTTGTTGCTGTGTTCGTGCTGAGGATTTTGAAGATTATGTAAATCCTGAGAGTGCTGTGTACAGAAACTGCACGTGTGTTCGTTGCTTTATCCAGAATTTCCTTAATGCGGTATGTCATGTGTTTCTTGTTCTCCAGATTCAAGTTGCTCACTCTGCTTCTTTAACTCTTGGTACTCAAACAACAATGTTTACTTTTACACTGTTCTGGATAGGCTGAGGTCCAGCATGTTGTGTGACCACTGTTCAACAGTAAGAAAATTTATTACAATTTACTGGATTCAGGGTTTGGGTTCTGAAGATAAGCTGATTGATACCATGGGTAACGGTTTACTGTTGTTGTCGCACTAGTCATTCCGTGTGCTTCTAATACGCAGTACGCTTACTTTGTTGCGTGTGGTCCTACAGATTTGTAATGAATAGGATAGGTTGCCTGTCTGTCTGTATTTGTAACTCTTCTGATGTAAATATTCCGATTTCTAAACAGAGTTCTGCCGAGGCTTAAGTCCATGATAATTTAGTTGAAACATCCACCCTTGGCCGAGAATTGAACCTAAATTGTTTTACATTTATCTCTTCTCGTAGAATTCCTAGTTCCAACTGTCTTTCCCATCTTTCCCCATTACTGCAGTATGCCTCATTGTTCCAAAGAGGAGAGGTCCATTCTGCCGCTGTATCCATCCAGGGGGCAACATCTACAACTTCTCCTTCCCTAGACAACTCTCTCTCTGACATGTTCCGTTCTCCTCCAAGGCCCTTGCCTTATGATGCCGATCCCAGATATTTGCGCTTGCAACGTTCAGGTCTTGTCTCGAGACGTGAGAAGGGTTCCAGCCATTCAAATGAAGACACTGAACCTTTACGAAGTGATACTGAAGCTGATTCCGAGTCCTTCGGTATGAGAGACAAATGGAATGCGGCTGCTTGTGAAGAAGGATCCATTGAACAATGTGCTAGATATTCCCTAAAGCTCTCATCGGCTAAAGTTTCCGGCGGGATCGGATATGTTTATTCCTTACCAGAAGATGAGGATGTCTGCCCTACATGTCTCGAAGGTATGCAATGATGAATCGCTGTAAGTTTTTTGTGTGCTGCAATCACCAAACATGCCACGTACAAGTATGTTTTCTTGCAAAGGATGATACACAATAATTTCTGGGCCAGTGTGAAAAAGTTGAACATGCTTGTCCTGATTACACGCACCCTTGATTTCTAAAATAGTATAAATCATCTGTTATAGGAAAGCTTTTCTGCATTTTAGTGTGTGGGCATGAACAAACAAGAATATCGTAATTACTTCTTATTCGTTTACGATAGTCTAAATCTAACTTTTTCCTGCCGCTTTAGGTTGTTGACTTGATGAATGTGCGATAAGACCATATACTTACTTTCATCTTTATCAGCATCTTTGTTTCCTCCTTGAAAACGCTTGTTTCTAAAGTGTTCGCTTCATGTGATGGCTTGCTGAGAAGCATGTTTGCCAGTTGTGTTAATGGGAAAAGTAAAAGTGCTGTGTTCCAGGACATATATCAGTCATATTTAGCAGATTCCTAGCACATTCCTCCACCACCGGTAACTGTAAACTTGGTGGATATAGTTATGTCATTTTCAGTCTGCCGCCTGCCAATTGCAAAGCTGTTAATGTGAAAGGTGTTCAATAAATAGCCATTAAAAGATACATATATTAGATATGCCTAATTTTTCCCGTGTAATTTGCTTTTATCTATGCTGCCCCTAATTCTTCAATTTACTTGTGCAGAATATACTGTAGAAAACCCCAAGATAATGACCAAGTGTTCTCACCATTTTCATCTTGGTTGCATATACGAGTGGATGGAGAGAAGTGACAGCTGCCCTGTGTGTGGCAAGGTAATATTTCTTCAACTATTGTTTTCTCGATGTTACTTAAAGCTCCTCGATTTTTCCCCTTATTTGTTCTAATGACTGCTGCTGAATGTCTTGTTTATGTTTCTTGGAGTCATAGTTCCTTTTCAATTTTGGTTTTGGTCATACAAAGCCTTCTTTGCAAATTTACGCTTCTTAGGTGGCTGATTAGGATTATTCAGATGTTTATACCTTAGTTTTTAGTTATCCTGGTGGTATATTCCCTTAAAAAGGCTACATTAACTGCTGGAGTCCCTTAATAATCACTTTGTTACCACTGTGCTACTTCAATTCCTGTATCATCTTCACGCTTATTGTTCCTTTGGGTTCACGAGTTGTTGCTTTATTTCTAGAAGATAGTACAATAAACCAAGTTTGATCGTCAATCTGACCACATAAAGTTACTGAAACCATTATCGCGTATACTTTTGTTGTCTTCTCCAGGTGATGTTATTCGATGAGACGACATGATTCTGCTCAAAGGCTCCTGTCGTTGATGAAACCACCAGCTATAAGGGTTAACAATGTAGAAGTTCTGTGTCTTATTTCCTCCTTTTTATGTGAATATTGGCGTTTGTCTATCCTTGGTAAATATGAAAAGTTATTTCTTTACAAGACAATGCGAGCTCACAAGTTGCAGTCTCTCGGAAATCATTTTCATTCAAAATCACCAATGGATTCACAGTTTCAACAAAACAAAGGCGTAAGCTTTGTTATGATACGGAATTCTCTAATGGCTGCTATCTGCTGCAGTAAGGTTAGGAGAACTGCAAAAAGCAACTGCCTTGGACCCATTGGAGCTTCTGTTTGACTCGAAACTGTATATTAGATGGATCTTTATTAAAAAAAAAAGACCAAATATTTACGTGCATTGCTCTATAAGCAAAGTAACATGTTAATAGAAAGATTCACTTGCTTTACTACGTTTCCTCACTAAAAAATTCTTTTTTGCAAGTTGACCAGAACAAGACATGTTCCACTTCTGCAAGATCAGACATAACTAGACCAGGTTTATTATTTGTCAAAGGCGTCAAAGTACTTTCTTTTGAAGGGTACTGCATAAATGAACAATTTAGAGATTTCTCGTGTTCGGTTTCTTAAAAGAAGTTGAATATACAGTGCATCAACGTGAACTTGAATTAATCCGAGTAAATGAAATTTCATTATCCCAACCAGGCAATTAGTCTATAAGAGAAAAGGCCTAATATGTATTAAGAAAATACACACCTCAGGAAAATGAAAAAGAAGAATATATGTTATCAACTCAGCCCATTTTGTTGTTAACATGAGGTAGCATCCAAAAAGGGATGGTGGTTCTAGTGGCATTTCTTGGGGGAGCCTCTGCTTCTACTTCTTTCTCATTTGCTTGCTCTCTCGCCCCATAAGTCCTCCTGCAAATTTGGTCAGAACACTCTGGTTGTTAATTATAGCCTAGCCGATACGATCTTTCTTGATTCGTATTTATCAGTTGCGAGTTTCTCTGGTATACCAACTATTTGCTCAATCATTTCCAAGGTTTAGAGGATGTATATATTAACTTCACAAGCAACAGGTGTATGGATGTACCCAGTATTGGTTGAAGTCAGTCTCGGAGCTGGTATTGGTGGTTGTCTTGCAGGTGCAGCATTGACCTGACAAACTGTGCACCGCTGCTTCAGCTGCTCTTTCTCGGCCATCTTTTTCATGTCCTCCTTGAGCTGAAGAACACGAAGAACATATATTCTTGCTTGAATTTTGTATAGAATGACATAGCGAAACCGTAAGCTTTTCTCTGCAGAATTGCCTACCACATTACCTGCTCAGCTAGCGAGTTATTTTGCTTCTGCAATGCAATCTCCTGCAACGAGATACCAACTTAGTTCAGATTAGTACATAGCGTACTTTACAGATTTTGTGTATAAATCATCTTGTATGTCACTATGCCAAGAACATATAACGCGCATCGTTTTCGAACAGATAGCCATCGAAGTATGAAACATACAAGTAATCTCGTGATATTATTACAATAACATCGTGCAGTATTTATATCAATACCAACAGCAAAAGAGACGCGAAGTTAACCTTCAAAGTATGTTCTTAGCCATAATAAACTTGTTACCTTCTTTTGCAGATCGGATACGGCTTCATGCATAAGGTTGGTCTGTAAGAACCCATAAACGCACAATAATTATTAACTTGTTTAATACATAAAGAAAACATTAGGAGCCACAATATTTGATCCGAAATACCAATTTTTTTGTGCAATACAAAAGGAAGAATTTCGGACATCATATTTTTAAGTTAGCAAGAATTCCGAACCATGTTTCCGGTTTTACCCCCACGTCGTTCGTTATTTTATCACTTGAATCAGATTTCAATGGCGAATTCCAGCACAACTTAAAAAACACTGGTCCTTTTAAAGACGGTAGCTGTTTAACTTAATACCTTTTTCATGCGGATGCGCTTGAGAGCTGTTTCAATTTGTTGCTCCAATTGTTGAAGCTCTTTTAGACTTAGAGGTTCCACTTCTTCCCCCTTCATGTTCCTGCAAGTTAGTCTCAATCATTTCAAGGTGCACCATAAACAGTACTTAATAACACGTTCAAATGTTTGCTGTCTGAACAAGAACCGAGTAGTTCAGGAAACCAACAAATTCAGTCCAGTTGGCTCGATCAATTAGTCTAAAGTTTTATATTTTTTTTCAGAACTGGTTGATTTTCGTACCTCACTTGACAAATTAATCTAGACTCAAGCCATAATTTCAAAAGATAGTAAAGTTCTCTTTTTTATTCAAATTTACCAATGCTATATTTTTTAATGTTTAGTTAGCCGGTGCTCTAAAATATATATGCATGAATTCAAATTCTTACTATATGAAGTATACTTAATATGCTCACTGTCATAGCTAACAAGGTTCTCGAATTCATGAAATTATGGAACACCAAGTGGAACTTCGATGTAGTAAATTACAAAAGCACATACTTTTTGTTTTTAACAAAAGAAATGAGAAGAATATTTCATAGAAGAGAGAGAGGGAGAGAGAGAGAGAGAGAGGGAGAGAGAGAGAGAGAGAGAGAGAGAGAGAGAGAGAGAGAGAGAGAAAGATGTTGGATTATTACCTTATACTTCTTTGGAGGATTTCAACCCTAGAGACGAGCTTGGCTTGTTCCAGAGACCAGCCTCCCTAAATTGTACAAGCCAAAATCTTAATGAGTGCAAAGTATCTACCTATCTAGAACTTTCATTCCTTACAAACCTGAAATGTAAGAAATGTAAAAAAAAATCTTTGTTAAGTAGACGACGGGATATATTAATGTAAGCATAACATCATGAGATAATGATAGGCACATGTTTTACCGATTCTTATCTAGCCGGTTCCCTCATTACACCATTGACAGTACTTTTCGAACAACGTCAATGTGACGACGGAAGATACATGGTTTTGATGTATGTTAGAAGAAAAGGTAGTTTTTGAAATATGTTAATCCAAGTTGTAAATATTGAGAATTCGTAAAAGTAATGTGAGATTCTAACAATTATAAAATTGTGGAACCTGAGATCACCCGTAAAGTTTGAATAAGCCGAATCAAATACCTGTTGTTCAGAGTCAGATGGTACATATTTCTCGGTGTAAGAGCGTTGTTCGTATTTTGTAAGGATGCTGTCTATGCTGTGACAAGAGAAATAAGATGTTTAGAAGATTCATCCCGTAATACATATAGAATATGAGAGAAGGTGGCCAGGGTTTTGATAGAAAATACTTAAAAATCTGAATATTAACAAGGTTTATTAATTCAAATTATAAATTTTTTATCAATATTTAGTGAATATAATATGATAATGATTATTGTTTCGTTAGTAAGTGAGTCATTCTCATCCTTTTCAAAAATAGATAATTTTTTCTTAGGAAATAAACAAAGTTCAAAATTTTTAAAATCTCAGAATTTAAACTAGTCCGTCTATATTTTTCTGAACCAAAAACCTAAACACGCTTTACTAAATTTTAACATACATTTCGAATATTCTAACTCAATGTTGTAACTCAAGAGTTATGCCAGCCAGTTCAATCAAGTCAAGACATAATCCTAGGAGCACGGCCAGCGAGGGGCCACGTTTAAGCTCCCAAAGTCTTATGTTATAATCCAGATGCGTTTCAAACGCACAAAACCTCGACACCAGACATAGGCCAGATTTTCTAGACTACTCACAGAGTCTAGGCCGACTTCGATTCTATAGTTTTTTTTTTCGTCTACATTAGTCTTGTCTATACTTAACCTTTTTCTTTTACCCACGTTGCATTTGAAACCCTCGTTACACTGTCAGGTCTGTTTCATTTTTTCAATACAACTAATTATATTTAATTTAAATATAATAATAAACTAATTTTTAAAATTAATTTGGAAATAAAAATATAATAATTTTGTGAAATAATATTTATAAATAGTTCAAACAACAAATATAAAAGATGTAAATAACATAATTAATACAAAATTAAAAATTTATAAATAATTATAAATTATATGATTAACTATGACTATAAAAAAAAATTCAAATATGCTCAATTAAATTTATTTTTAGAGCTATATAAATTTTTCTATTGCAAAGTTGTGTTCTAGCATTAATAAAGTTTGATTGAGTATCATATTCATAGCCTTTGACCAGAAAGATGAAATAATAGTTTGTGAACTGATGAAAAAAATGAAATGAGATTGATCTGTATTTATAAAATTTTAAAATAATTGTTTGCCCTGAAATTTTTTAAATCATTTTAACTGGATTATGAGAAAAAAATTTAAAAGAATAAGAAAAATAAAAAAATACACGGTGAAACAATCTACGCATGCTACACAAAAGGAGTCATTCACGCTTCTCTAACATGCAAAGGTGTGACAAGTGTGTCAATTCTTGCATATGTTCTCGTCTCTGATTTGTACGTGCTTTGCAAGCGCCAAAGGCAAGAACATGATGCCCCTGCCCTTGCAAGTAGCCTAATGGGCTTTTAGTTTTTTCTAAAAAAATAATCATTATTGAGTTTGCTAAAAAAAATTTATCTATTTTTGTTTCATTTGTACTATTTGAATTCAAAACATGATAACACAAATATTTTAAGAAAGTACTCTGACCTAACTCCCAATTTTACAACTAATTTGAAGCAATATATTTTTCCAGAAAAAGCAGCCCAAGTGTCATATATATACTAAAACAATGAACAGTAATTTATATTTAAAAATTAATTATGAAACAGTCTTTTCTTATAGTATAGCACAGTTAGTCTAGTATTCGTTTTGATGGGAGGAGAAATACAAAGGAGAAGGATAAGATAAAAAAGAAGAAAACTAAAATCATGAGACCAATCCATCCAGGAGCTTTTCATCAGCTAAAGACATGCTGAAATGTCTTTGAACATTAATTTCTGATCAGTATGTTAAAGAGAGAAAATCGAAAAAATATGAAAAAAATGGCATTACAAAATTTTAATTTAAAAAATTCACCTATAATGAAATAGAAGCATACATACAACCGACAACTGGTCATCCATCTAAAAGATTTTATAATCTACAAAAATACAAAAATATATCAACATATAAGGATCGTTTGAGGCAAAAAGAAAGCATGGAATAATATGTAAGGGAGAGTTACCTGGAATCAGTACTAGAGAACTCAAAGAGCTTGCCTCTAGTGGAGAAGATGATCAAGGCAACATCAGCTTCACAAAGGACAGAGATCTCCCGAGCTTTCTTAAGTAGCCCACTTCTCCTCTTCGAGAAGGTCACTTGCCTGCACATAATCTTTTATTAATCGCCAAATTCACATAATACACATCTAACGAGAACGAAGTCACTTGCCTGCTTGTTGTGTTCTCGATCCTCTTCAATTCAACCCTACCTCTTCCCATTTCTTAAATTGTCTTCTTCTTCTTCTTCTTAATCTTAACTTTAGCTAGCAAAGTTTATTAATTATAGCTCTACTTTGGTGCTTCCAAGTAGTAGCTACTATGTATAGAAAGAAGTTGGAGGAAAGTTAACCCAAGAAACCCTAGCTTAGAGAGAGTGTTTGGCGGTGATCCACTTTTGAGAGAAACAAAAGGAGGAAAAGATGTGAGGGAGAGGGGAGAGGCTGTCACACATATCCACTAAAATACCCCTTTAAAAATTGCCTAAAGCAATATTCGAAAAATTATCTAACAAGTATTTTAACACTTATATATTCTAAATTATTTGAACTAAAAAAAAATTTGGTTAAAAATTAGACCAATTACATTGTCAATTGATCTAATCAATTACTGTTAACAATGTGTTTGGATTAACTTAGAGAACCATAAAAATAAAAATAATATCGAAGAGCATTCGTATAAATGGGGTAATATTAAAGAAGCAGAGGAATGGAATTAATGCCTTATAAAGAGGTACAGTTTTTGGTCCTATTGATGCGGAGTTCCTCGAGTCTTTAATCATGTGAGGGGCGACACCAAGGTATTTATCTTCACCTAATTCATTTGGCAGAAAAAAGTTGTATTGTAAGTTTAATTACCATATGTTATACTTCTGGAAAAAGGATTCCCATATGTTACCCCAATCAACGTTAGAATTCAGGAGACAATGTAAATACTTGCGAAACACAAGCAACTTGAAATAACTGAGTTGACCAAAAACCAAATAACATTTGGTTTAAAGGTAAAAAAATTGATGAGTTGATGTCTAACAGGGTATAATCTTAGCGTAAAGATTCGTGTTGATCAAAAATCTCTTATAAGGTAAAAAGGATTTTACATACTAAACGGCATTTGAAAAGGGGCCTTATTTTTGTGAGAGGTATGCTATATTTTATTGCTCCAAATCATAATACATCCATCACCACAGGTAAAAGTGTTGTATTTTATTGCTCCTTATCATATTACAACCATCACCACAGCTAGCACAGGCAGCCAGCAGTAAGCAGAAAAAGGACCAACATACCTCTCAAAACAAGGAAAGGGCCTAATTAACTATGTTACACCGCCGAATTAAATTTAGAAATAGTGTTCGACGTCAAGAAATCGTTGAGGAATGCCTTATTTTGTAGTTACTATCAAATTGAGAGATTATTTCGAGTATTTCAAAGTTTTGTAGAATACGAATGAGTTGTCAAGAATTAGTAATCTTTGGTGATCAAAGGCCCAAATTTTAGATAAAGAATTCCAAGTCAGTGTTCAAGATAGTGGTTTGAAATAAGAGTAGTTATATTATTTGGACTTTAATTACTTAAGAATTTTTTTTTGAATTTTAAATTTAACCAATTAAATTTAAAATTTTGAAATTCTAAATGACTTTGGATTTGTTTTTCTCTCAAACAGATATTTTATTTTTTGCAAGGCATTAAAATCTGAACCACTTATCTCTTCAAAGTGAGATAGAATTGGTTTTCATTTTATTACTTTCGTTTTTAGTACGGCGAGGAAAAAAGTGTTCAGTACGGCGAGAAGAAAAGTGAAACGAATGGAGCGGAAAAGGGCACGGTGGCCTGTGCTGTATTATCCCTTTGGGATTGGCCTAAGTGACTCAAAAATGGTAATTTTGTGGTCAGGTTCAAGTGCCCAATCACATTGGTGAGACAGGCCGTACATAAACTTATTGTCCTTGCCAGTGGAATCCTGCTATGAGCTCGAGGGATAATGCTCCCTTACTTGAAGAAAATTTACAGACACGAAAATAGTACAACCGAGGCTAACAATAATACAACATGTTTTTTACGTACAAAATTACAAAATCGTTAACATGTTATGTGTTGCACTAATATATAAATAGTTGTATTTTAATTATGCCATTAATAGTGGCATGCTGTAACATTGACAGTGGCTAGTAGCATCAAATTCGACCTTCATAATTGCGTTGAAAAAACTCATTAGCATCTTACTTTAAAGTGACCATTTTGTTTGTAATAAATCAAACTAAATTTAAAGCAACTTGCTGTATTTAGTTTGCTAAAAGAATAGGAAAACTTATGTTTTAATCCCTCGTGGTTTTACAATTTTTAGGTCTCATGTTCTGAAAGTATAAGACGATATCACTATAGTTGATTTTAATGTACAATTGGGTTCTTTTGGTCATTTTTCGATGGAATAAAACTGGAAAATAACACGAAAATGACCCCCATAGTATTATTCAGTTTTGGAAACCCTAAAAAGTTGCGTAACAAGCTAAAACGCCGGATTGAAACCGTTGTGAATTTACATGTTGGGTGGGTGCTCGTTCAATGGCTAGGACAGCCTCTGCGGAGCACTCAACCCAAACTAGACTCAGTATTTTCCATTGTATTACACAATATGGGATCTTCACAGGTTGTACTGCAACCCGACACCCAGAACAGTTCGTTTCATACCAAATTAAGAGAACGATGGGACTGACCAGTTCGGATCAAATGATCAATGTAAAAAATATTTTGTAGAATTTTGAAGGTTAAAATTGATGAAACTAATATTCTGGTACTATAAGGTTTGCAACAAACGATTTGACATTTCAGTTCTAACTTCTAATATAAATAACAATACAATTACTTCAGAAAAGTTCTGATCTACTCTCTCGAATTCTAGAGATTAGACCGTCTTGCCCTACGGATGCATTTTTAGAAACATCGATGATTCCAGCCTAAAAGGACAAGTCGGAATAGATTGAAAATTCTGGGTGATGGCCTAAATATGAATAGACGGGAATTCATAATTCAATCTACGGTGGATGTAAATGAGATAAACAAAATTATATTTAAAAAATGTACTATATATATTTCAGAGCTGCAATGGCCACTCGGAATTTTAAAAAAACAAGGCACTACAAGAAAACTTATTAAATCAATTGACAAAAACTTGCAAGATAATGACTAGATCTTGTGAATTATAAGAGAAGTTAGGTGCTTTAAATTTTAGTTCTTTATTCTCGTTAATGTGCAATGTTTGGGCAGATTAATTTCCTATAACATTAGTATGTATAATAAATGTATTCAATCAATTTTTCATAGGAAGAAGTTTATATTAAAAGGAGAATTTTACATCGTTCCTTGGTCAAGCCTTATGCTTGAGTCTTACTATGATTGCTCAAGTCAAAACAGTCTTGCTATGATCCGGATCACCAACCTGTTTTGATTGGGAGAAGATTTAGGCTGGTTGGCATAGACCCGGATTTTAGACAGTATTAGATTTTTCTCATGCAAAGTTTTCCATTTTTACAATAAATGAGAATTGACTCACAGACTTTTTAAAATGAGGCATGACTAACTGTCATGCTATCGCATTGTGTTAGTACCAACTTGATAACTTTTAGCATAGTGCTTGCTGCAATTTTCATGTTGGGGGATTGTGTGGATGCCAACGCGGCCAAGGTCATCCGTCTTCGCCAAAGATTGTTTTGCGCTGGAGCCCTCTGAGCAGGATTGGTTCAAGATTAACACTGATGTCGGAAGGTGCGGCATGTGGTCGTTCGAGATGAGAACAAGTCTTTTGTTGCTGTTGGTAACCGTTCTTATTTAAAATGGACTTATGATATTGAACTAAAGTATCTCGACAATTAGAAAACGCAGTCTTTCGGGTCAATTTTCTTCCAAGTTTGTTAATTTGATTCTAATTTTGAATTTCTTGAGTTTTTAACGTTTTTATGAGTTATTTTGAGTTACTGGAACTATTGTAGAAGTCATATAAAACGTAGTACATTTTGTGAGAACATGAGATTTATCTAAAGTAGACTTTAACCTATTAATAACGGTGCTATTAGAAGGACCAACTCAGATTCAGTGGGGATTGCTATGAATCCCCATGATGGGGAGGAGGGTATAAATGGTATACCAATGACTAATTACATCCTAAAAATTAGGAAACCATTTTTTAGAATTCCTTAAATTATGCAGTGAATTTGGTAACCGCCCATATTCAAAAATTGAAATCTCTAACAAATAATTACAACCCAAATCAATCGTTTGATAAATCAAAAATTAAAATCTAAAAAATATTCAACAGAAACGGCATTCTCTAGTCATCACTTTTCTGGTCATTGGCCCCGCCCCATCATCTCCGTTTCTTTGCCGAATCACAGTGTCTCCGTTGATCTTCCTCTTAGCCGATTTACCACCATTCTATTATGGATGCTTCAAAGCCAACGTCACCTTTGATCGACAGTGGTAGGTCTTCAACACGATAATATCAGGAACTATTGGTACTAATATCACGAACCATTGGTATCAATATCAGGAACCATTGGTACCAATATCAGGAACCAGTGGTACCAATCTTCGTGACAGGAACCATTGGTATCAATATTCGTGGAACCATTGGTACCAATATCAGTAACCAGTGGTACCAATCTTCGTGGCATACAAAATAGACTGAACAAAATCAGGAACTATTGGTATCAATATCAGGAACCATTGGTACCAATATCACGAACCATTGGTACCAATATCGAAAAATGGTTTGCATGGAGGAAGAGAGAATCGTGACTCACCAGAGAGCGCGAGTAGATGGCACGTTTGCGAGACGAGTCGAGTAGAGAGAACGGCCGGGACAAGACGAGTCGGCTGGAGAACTGCGGCGGCGACCAGGTAAGGGTTTGCGCTAATTTGGAACCGGGCCGAAAGCAAGACCGGGACGGGGAGAAAAATGGTAGGGTTTGAGGAAAGGGAATGACAATCGGCTAACAAGATCGGGATGGGAAGAAAAACGATTGAGGGTTTGAGGAAAGGGAATGAGGAAATTTTGAATAAAAATCACGATTCTATCTTTCTTAATTTGGGATTCAAAAAATCAAATTCAAAATTTAATTAAATGTTGATAGAGAAAAATTAGGAATAGCATTTAATGTTTTCAATTAGTTAGGATTTGATAAGAAAATAGAATCAATAAAAATATAATTTATTATGCTAATACCAAAATTACCCTCAATCATAACAACCATTAGATTATAAATTTAAGAACCCAGTTTTGATCTAACAGTCTAAATCTAATCCCCATGGTGGGGATGTCTTTTTAGACATCCCCGCTGAATCCTATTTCAAGAAGGACCTATTTGAATGTAATTCTAAATCATTAAATTAATAACCTGACTATATTAAAGGTCAGATATAATTAATGGGCTTTAATTTTTCTATTGAACATACACAAATATAAATTTATAATCAAGTATTAACTACTATGGTCCCGACTATATCTCCAAGAGGATTATTAATTATTAAGATGGGATAATAATGATAATTGATACACAGCAAGCTCCCGTATCTTCTTGTGGTCCAACAAGTATATTCTTTTGCTAAAAAAATTATCAATTTAGACCGAGTGAGTGTATGTTCAGTATAAGTGGTTTTATAGAAATATATTTAAAGCTTAATACTTCTGTCCATATACATTACTCTTAAGTTAATCACTCTCATTAGCTGCTTTACCCTCTGCATTTCAGGCTTTTCAAGCTTTAAATAAAAGTGGTCCCAATTGAGATTAGGGAAACATTATTCTTCCTATGTTCAGTATTGTACCTTTCAACGCCTAAAATATCAAGCACTCACTTGGAAACCAGTTCCCAAGAACAAATATTAATACATTTCTGGAATAACATCGTACGACACTAACCAATCTCAATAACGATGGGGACCATTTTGCAAGAAACTCGAAAAATCAAAGTCTTTAATTAAGTAAAAATAAGGCA
>SOPF01027989.1:0-44170 GCA_012979155.1 Hypericum perforatum | reverse complement strand
CATGTTTGACTTGCCAACAATGTAAGTATGATCATTCTGCACCCCCTAGATTATTACAACTGATTCCTATTCCAGATTCGATGTGGTAAAGCATTTCTATGGACTTTATCGAAGGCCTTCCTCCTTCGCATAGATTTACATTGATTTTTGTCATGGTAGATTGGTTGAGCAAGTATGCTCATTTTATGCCTATAAAACATCCCTTCTCTCCTGAATAAGTGGCTAAGGTGTTTCTCGATAATGTTTATAAGTGCATGGTTTACCTGAGGTGACTATTAGTGATCGAGATTCGATCTTCCTCAGTTCTTTTTGGCAAGAATGGTTCAAGTTGCAAGGTGTTGACTTACGAATGTCTACAGCCTAGAGATTGGATTAATTGGCTTTCCTTGGCATGATTTTGGTACAATATGACTTACCATACTTTGGCTGGTGTATCGCCCTTTGAAGCTTTATATGGTCAGTCTTCTCCTCTCCATCTTCCATATTTTGTAGGCAATTCTAAAATTTAGGCTATGGATTGATCCTTGTGTGCACGTAAGGAGAATTTGAAGCTTCTAAAATTTCATTTGGAACAAACTCAACATCGAATAAAGCAACTGGTAGACAATGGTAGATCCGATGATCATATTTTCTAGATTAGAGATTTTGTTTGGTTGAAGCTGCAACCATATCACCAACAATCACTCAAGAGATGGGAAAATAAAAAACTTTCTCCTCGATATTTTGGGCCTTATTGCATATTGTACAAAAAGGGAGTTGTTGCTTATACGCTGGATCTTCCAATTGGTAGTGGAATTCACCCAACTTTTCACATTTTCTCAACTGAAATAGTTTGTTGGTTCATTTCCAGTTTCTCGATCAGAAGATCCCTCCAATTTCTTTCCTACTAAAGACCTAGAAGCTATCTTGGATTATCGATTGGTGAAGCGACAAGACCATGCTGAAAGTCAGGTGTTGATTAAATGGGTGGGATTGCTTTAAGTGAAGCTTCTTGGGAGTATTACGCTGACATTGAGCACAATTATCCTATGAGTTCCTTGTGGGCAAGGAACTTAAGCGGTGGGCATTGTTATGTGGAGAATAATGTGATTCCTATTCCAATCACAGTCGAGAAGAGGAAGGCAAGTGCGATTGAGAAAGGGAAGGCGATTGTGATTGTAGCAGAAGAAGATGGTTAGCTGTTGGACTAATTGCGGGTTCCCAATTCAGTTTCGTTATTTAATGCATTTTAATTCAGTTAATTGTGATGTTGTTGTCTTTAATTAATTATAGTTATTTTCCTATTCCACGTGTGTCCACTGCTTGTAATGGGATAAGGCGGTTATAACCTCTTTCCCTATAACTTATTGTAAGAATGCTTTTGACTTATCAGTGTGAATGTTCAATGTTGTGTTGATTATCTCTCTCTCACCTTTTCCTGCTAGAAATTCTTCTCTCCCATTTATTGAATTCTAATTAATTGTAGTCGATAACCACTTCGAGAGGGTTGAGATTGATCGATTAAGGTAATTGTACTTTCCACGCTTCAATTGATATCAGAGCGAAAGCCCGTAAGTTGTCACTAATATGAGGAATGAAGAAGTTGTAGAATTGATGGAGAAGATGACCCAAGACCTTCTAACTGAAATTGTTCAAATCAAGGGCAAGATTGAACATATTGGAACGGAGATGGCCAGAAAGAACGATACGCTCGAGGCTTTGGTTACTAGATTGAGTATCTGGAATTAGAAATTGGCAAGGCAGTTGGAACCCTCGGCTGATCGTGGTATATTCTTATATATAATGGAAATTGTTAGACGTTATTTTTTAGATTCGTACGTATTTTCTCTCAAAAACAAAATAAAAAAGAAAAATTTATCATCTTTAATTATTATTTCTCATATGTGCTTGATTTGGAAATGGAAGCGGATAGTAATGAGAACATAATAAAGATATTAGTTAATATTTTTATTTTTCAGCATCTTTAATTAATTAAATGAAGATTGAAAATTGTGGGATAACGTGTGTTCGAACTTAGAATTATAATTGAAGAGAATCTGTTTGTGAATTATTTCTCTCGTGCATAGTTTGCATGTGATTAGGATGAGAGTGGATTCGATAAAGACTAATTAGAGGTTGTCCCATTGATTACATTTGTAAATTATTTCAATTCTCTTCTTTTGCCAATTCATTAATCGTGTTTCTTACAAAATCAATGAAATGAACGTTACCTATAACTCAAAATTGTGTCCCTTGCAACACGAATCAATGTCACATTTAATTCAAACGAGTAGTATCTTAATTTAAACTAGTGTCTTTTATAACACAAACTAGTCACATATAATACAAACTAGTATCACATATAATATAAGCTAGTATCACATACAACACAAATCATTATTACTTTCAACCCAAATCAGTGTCACACACAATACAAATCAATGTCCCTTACATAACACATTAATGTTAGTTGTAACTCAAACTAGTGTCATCTACAACTCAAACTAGTATCTTTTATAACACAAACCTATGTCATATACAACAAAAACAATGTCATAAACAACACAAACCAATGTCACTCTTAACTCAAACTAATTTCACATACAATACAAATTAGTGTTACTTATAACCCAAACTAATATCACATTTAATTCAAACCAGTATCATCTATAACAAAAACATGTGTCATATACGACCAAAAGTAGTATCATAATAACACAAATCAATATGATTTGTAACAAAACTTAGTGGCACATACAATACAAACCAAAATTACATATAACTCAAACTACTATCTCGTGCAACCAATATCAATATAATTCAAACCAGTATCATATATAATACAAACTAATGTCATAATAACCCAAATTAGTATTACATGCAAATACAAATATCATATATAACACAAACTAGTGTCACTCGGAATCCAAACTAGTGTCACATATAATACAAATCAATATCACAATCAACACAACTCAAAATCATATGCAACTCAAACTAGTGTCACATACAATACAAAGCAATGTTATAATTAATACAAACTAATATAACACGCAACTCAAACTAGTATCATCTACGACTCATACTAGTGTCATTTACATCACAAACTAATGTCACATAAAACATAAACCAATATCATATTCAACCAAAACTAATGTATACATAAAACTTTGTATCTTGTACCATATTCAGAGCATTTTTGTCATCATTCAAACCATCATCATCATTCAATGAATATGTGATGGTAGACATATTTCCAAATCGTTAGAATCTTCAGACAATACTCCATGCATGATTCCATATATTGAAAGGGTCGATCATCTGCTCTAACAACAAGGAGTACTACATCTAAAAAAAGAAGGAAGGAGGAGGAGGAATCCTGACTAACCCGGCTATCAGTAGGGAGGAGGAGGTCGTCGAAGGTCATTAGAGAAAGTCCCGACCATCAGCTAGGAGGAGGTTGTCGATGGAGGAAAGAGGTACGGTTGGCTGAGCGGATGATGATAGGGTTTACAAAGGAAAAAAGTTACGAATGTGAGGAAGAGTTTTTGGAGAAAGAGAGAATATATAGGGTCTGAATCTATTCTCGGGTACTAAAATACAGTTTTAGAACAATCATTATCACGAAAACAGCCTATATATAAGACAAGACAGTAATGAGTTTGAAATTTAAAAAACTAAAGGGTAAGATCAACAAAGTGATTTCTAGCGAAATTAAAAACATTTCTGATACTCAAATTCGATCTTTGATTTTTGAATTTCCGTAACCATCTTATCCATGCAATTATGTGGTGAGATATAATTGTTATCAATCGTAAGAACACGTGAACTATTATTAATCACTAGTAACACTATGTAAGTAACATGTTCAATGCCCAGGTGATTGAGATTGAGGACTCCTCAGATCCTCGGCACCAGATGGGACAGATGGTAGGAGAGCAGAGATGGGTAGATTATGTTGAGGATAGTCCGGAGGAGGAGCACCTGCCGCCACTCACGAGAGCTCATTCTATGCGTCTAAAGGGCGCGACACAGTCTTCTCAGCCCCCGCAGGGCTCATGATTATTCTATATTGGAATATTTGGGGTATCGGGTTAGCGCAAACCCGTACCCAGTTCTGAGAGCACTGTTTGCACCATCGACTGACTTGGGTGGCTATTGCAGAGCCTATGGTACCATATGACCCCATCCATGATCGGTTTTGGTCTTCGCTTGGATACAGGCTAGTTGGAGTTACGGATAGAGGGGCAAGGACCCCTAATCTTTGGGTCTTCACCAGTCAGCCGGAGGTCATCCAGCTCGAGATTGTTCTCTACACTTCACAGGTTGTGGTATGTCAGACCTCTTGGCTGTAGCATTCTATTTTATTAGGTTTTGTCTATGTGCATGTCCAATACTACAGACGTAGAGCTCTATGGGATGATTTGATTACCCTGCCGTCAGAACTGTTGATGTTGATTGGGGACTTCAACACTGTCCTGGGGGCACACGAGAGGATGAGCCGCTCCCTGCCTGTTGCTCAGGCTTGCATCAACTTTCAGGCGTATATCAGGTATGTAGGATTGATGGACATCCTGCTGATGGGGGCACAGTACACGTTCTCTAATAGGAGGACGGCAGGATATATAGAGTCTGGGTTAGACCGAGTAATGGCCTCCTCGGAGTTCATGGATCTCTAGCATACGGTGTAGTGTCGAGCCTTGATCCGTATAGCCTCGGATCACAGGCTTATTGTCCTAGAGTACAAGGAGAGCAGAGCCCCCTAAGGCCCCAAACCTTTTCGTTTCCAAGCGATGTGGACATCTCACGCAGATTTCTTAGCACTTATGAGACAGACCTGGCCAGCACAGGCAGTGGTGACCTCTGCGATTCTATCCTTGTCTGGGAAACTGCACCGCCTAAAGCGGGCGTTGGTTTCCTGGAACAAGGAGGTCTTTGGGGATGTCAGGCAGAACCTGATTGCTGCGGATACCAGGATTGAGGAGGTGCAGCGACGTGTTGAGCTTGAGGGGCCGCAGGAGGAGCTAGTCATGGAGGAGATGGATGCACTTAGGGAGTACAATGTCACGCTGGAGCGGTAGAGTACCTTCCTGAGATAGCAGGCACAGATTTCCTGGCTCCGGGATGGGGACAGGAACACCACCTTTTTCCACCGCAGTATGTAGATCTGTAGGAGCCGTCTGGGTATCTCGTCGATATTGATAGATGGCTAGTTGTTGGAGGACCCTTCCCAGATATGCGAGCACATCATAGATTACTACAGGTAGATGTTCGAGGATTCGGGCCCACAGATGGATTTGATGGAGATTGGCCCGCTGGAGTCCATATTGTAGAGCCAGGTTCGGGAGGACCAGAATGCAGAGCTAGTTCGGGTCCCGTTGATAGAGGAGGTACGTCACACTGTTTTTGGCATGAGTGCTTCCAGTGCCCCTGGCCCGGATGGATTTGGGGGTCAGTTTTTTTAGGTAGCATGGGAGATTGTGGGCCTAGATATGGTCTGTGTAGTGCAGGAGTTTTTCACATTCACGATATCTACCAATCGGGCTCAATGCCAATTTTGTGGTATTGATCTCGAAGATCCAGGGGGCTCAGCAGGTGGAGGATTAGAGGCCCATTATTCTGGGCAACTTTGTCTACAAGCTTGTGACGAAGATTTTAGCATCTCGCCTTGGTACGATCCTTGACTCTATGCTTTCATTTCATCAATTTGGATTTGTATCGGGCTGCCAGATTCATGATTGTATGGCACTAGCCTGGAGGGTATCAATTGCCTGAACAGACGTCAGAGTGGTGGCAACATGGCCATCAAGGTGGATATACGGAAGGCATTTGATACCCTTCGATGGGACTTTCTGATCGTGGTCCTGCGTGCCTGGGGTTTCACCGAGGAGTTTAGAGAGATGGTTATTAGCATACTGCATTCTGCTAGACTGTCCATTCTGGTTGACGGGGTCCTGGCAGGTTATTTTGGCTGCTCGCAGGGGGTGCACTAGGGTGATCCGTTATCTCCGCTGCTGTTCATTATTGCTAAGGAGATTTTCAGTCACTTGATCCAGAATGTAGTGGTTCAGGGGGACTTCACGTGTTTTCGGGCAGGTCGCGGCTGCATTTTTTCATCCCACCTGCTATACGTAAATAATGTCATCATATTCGGGCAGGTCTCTAAGGCCAACTACTGCGCGCTATTATCGATTCTACAGGAGTACGCGACTTTGTTGGGTCAGCACTATAACCTGACAAAGTCCCAAGTTTACCTCAGCGAGGGTATGACACCTCGGCAGCGTAGCGTGCTATTGGACATTTTAGGTATCTCGACTATTCAGCTCCCTTTTTCCTATCTTGGAGTGCCTTTGTTTTGTGGTTCTCCTTGCCGTCGCCACTTGCAGGGTATCGCTGACTCTATTATCAGCAAGTTTGCTAGGTGGAAGGGGTCCTCTTTATCTGTGGCCGGTCATGCTTGCTTGGTGCAGATGGTCATCTTGAGCTCACTGACGCACTCGATGATGGTATATCCGTGGGTGATCTCACTTTTGCAGCAGGTTGACACGTGCATGAGGAACTTCATTTGAACAGGGGACATCCATAGTCGAGCCTCTTGCGCGGTGTCTTGGGATCGAGTTTGTGCCTCGCGAGAGGAAGGCAGGCTGGGTCTCTGCTCTATCAGACAGGTGAACTAGGCTTTTCTGAGCTGGCTCACCTGGTCCATTCTGCACGAAGAGGCCAGTTACTGGGCTTGTATTCGGGATTGGCTGATTGACAGGGTCGACATGATGCTGCGGCGACATGTGCGATCCTCTATTCAGCGTGGAGTTCAGAGTTGTTTGCCTGATATTGTCCGGTCGTCTAGGGTGTTGGTTGGGGAGGACTCCTCGGCCAACTTCTGGCTAGACAACTGGTTGGGCTATGTGATTGCTGAGAGAGTGGGGTTGCCAAAGCACTTCTATCCACGCTGCACTTTTATGGTGGCCGATTACTGGCAGGACGGATGTTGGCATCTGTATAGGAGTTTCTGTAGGGCTTTTCCTACGATCATTCAGGACATCTGCCGGCACAGGCTTGGCCCCCCGAGCAGCAATAGGACGATTTGGGTCCATGCTCGGGATGGCGTACTCATTTCCAGAGCGGCATATGATCATTTTTGCCCGTCACACCTACCTGTCCGATGGGGATCATGGATTTGGGGTGCTGCTATCTCGTCGCGGCAGTCGGTGTTTCTCTAGAGGGCCATCCTAAGGGCTCTCCCTACTACAGATGTCATGACTCGCCGGGGTTTTGTTGGGCCGAGCGTATGCTATCTGTGTATGGCAGAGGTTGAGTCGCTGGATCATCCATTGACCTGCTACCCGATCGCAGCCGCCTTTTGGAGGTTTGTCATTGGCTTATTCAGGGTTTGGTGGTAGCCTTTCTTGAGCATTGCTGAGTTAGTCACAGAGGTGATGCAGACACGGTTCAGTCCTAAGGTGGATGTTCCCTGGCGAGTGTCAGTGGTCACTGCAGGCTGGCTGTTATGGCAGGAGCACAATGCGCGCATTTTCAGAGCACAGCGACGGAGTCAGGATGCACTGCGTGTTCTCTACTGTCGCCTAGTGGGCGAGACTACAGCCTTCGACTCAGGTTAGTGTTTTTCATCACAGTAGGAGCAGTCGCTACTCCGGGACCTCCGTATTGTACCGAGGCCAGGTCGAGCACTGTGCATCATCGAGGTTACTTGGCAGTGCCCCCCTCCGGGCTGGCTCAAGTGCAATATGGATGGTAGTTCGCTGGGCACCCCGAGGCAGGGTCGATCTGCAGGGGTCTTCCGTACATCCCGAGGCTTTGTGTAGGGTTGTTTTAGCCACCCTATCCCGAGCTGCTTTGCTTTTGAGGCAGAGCTTCTGGCTGCCGTTCTTGTAGTGGAGTTTGTGCATACGCATGGATGGCACAGATTGTGGTTGGAGACAGATTCGATATATGTGCTGTCGCGATTCCAGTTGTTAGAGGCAGAGGTACCCTAGCGCTGGCGGTCTCGTTGGCTCCGCATGTTACGGCTCTGCGATCAGATGCAGCTCCACATCACGCATAGTTTTCATAAGGGAAATATGGTGGCTGACGCTCTGACTCATCTCATAGAGGCTGGCTGGTGGCATTCTTACCCGGCTTTGCTCATCAGCCATATCAGCCGCAATATGTCTGGGTAGCCCTATTACAGGTTCGTCCCTTGAAGAGTTTTTTTTGCGGCTACTAGGCTTTGGTTTTTTGCGTGCCCTGACTGCGAGGCTTGTTGGCTAGCATGGGTATAGGCTGGTTTTCGTCCTCCCGACTTGTTGGTTAGCTGGTGTGGAGTAGTATTGCCCCGCCTGACAACCAGGATTATTGGTTTGCAGGTGTGTTGTGGGCCTGAGACTATTTTGTATCCATTTTTTATTTTATTTAATGGAAGTTCTTGATTTATATGCAGATAATAACAATTATGGATTATGGATACAAGAATGGTTGCACCTAATTGACCAACAAAAGAAGCTGGCCAGAAATTATTTTGTCTCCTTCCAAACATGTGACTTTTGTAGCTCCAAACGATCATTGTTTCCTTCGATAAAGGGATCTATGATGTACATAGCCAAACTTATTGCAACTGGAACGCCCTCCATGAAGTACCCAGCGTGTATCAAGTTCACTATAGAGATTCTCTTTCCTTTATTGTCCACATAGAGGCAGGGATGCCTTGCTTCTGAAACCACTGGAGCATGTGAAATTTCTCACAGAGCACTGGTCTCATGTCTATTTGGTGCAACAACATCTTTAAGAGAGGAAGAATTACATCCAGGAGCTGAAAGAAGATAAAATAAAGGGTTAATTACCCTCAGATCCCTGTCTTATGGTCGAATTTGCGATAGAGTCCATGTGTAATTTGAATTAGATATAAGACCCCTATTTTTTAATGAAATATTGATTAGGGGTCCTTGCATGACGTCAGCACAAAAATTTTCTTTTTTTGAACATTTGAAATGACATTTATACCCTTACAATTAAAAAAATCTAAATAATAAATTTTTACCCTCTCTCACCCCTCCTCTCACGCCTCACTTTCTCCTCCATCTCTTCCATCTTTAATTAAAATAATTAATTGAAATCTAACAAATCCCAAAACCCAAAAGATTTCAATCCTCTCTTCCATCTTCAATTAAAATAATTAATTGAAAAACAAATCCCAAAGCTCAAACGATTTCACCGCCTCCAAAACCCAGAGTAGCTCGAGTTAGAGTGATAGTGATAGTCAGTCTGGGAGCGAACATGAAAGATCAACTAGTGATGGAGGGTTAGTGGATAGCAATAATGAAAGGGGGGCTGGCATTTCGACCTATGAGGACATAAGGGACATTACTATTCGGAGATCGAAGATCGCAAAATGGCTAATAGAGCCGTAGTTTAAGGAGTTGGTTGTAGGTTGCTTTGTGAGAGTTGGAATTGGGGGGTTGAGGAGTGGACCTATCTATAGGCTTTGCTCTGTGCAGAATATTACGATAGAGATGCAGCTCAGGTTCATCACCGCCCTTTGTGCCAACTCCGGTCATCTTCTTTGTATTATTGCGAAAGTATTTTTAATCGATTAGGATTCAGGCTTCATGTTTTTCTTTTGTTTAAATCGAAGGAATTTTTTGGTTTAATTGATTAGTTTGGAAGAAGATGGAGAAGGAGAGAGGGAGGAGGAGACAAACGTGAGGGTGAAGAAGGGTAATTTTTTTTATTTTTGGTCGAAGGGTATTTTGGTCAATTTAATGATAAAAAACGAAAAAAAATTGATGATGTCAGCGAGGGTTCTGCCAGGGACCTAATATCAATATTTTATTAAAAAAACAGGGGGTCTTATATCTTATTCAAATTACATAGGGACCCTATTACAAAATCATCAATAGTACAGGGACCTGAGGGTAATTAACCCTAAAACAAAATAACTTGATGATAATGTAGAGATGGTGGAAATCCAATGCCATTGCGAGCATGTGCGTTCTTTACCTGTGAATCATTATGTTGCCCAGCAAAAAAGGGAACATAAAGGAATTCCATTCAAGGGTTGCAACAAGAAGCTGGACGGATTGTTATCCACGATCATAATCTAGAAAGGATCACTGGATAGGAACGAGAGATCCTTCACATGCTCCCGATACTCCCGGTTAATAAGCAACTCAACCATTTACAAGACTAACATGAGAAGTGTATGAATAGGTGTGAATGGTCTCAAATGAAATTAAGGAATTCTGTCATTCTGAAGACATAAATTCTTCCACAAGTTGCTCAATGCACTCAATTTCTCCCCATAACCAAAAAATAAATCAGTAATCATGTAATAATCGTGAATTTAAAGACCTATTTAGCATGTTTGTAAAATTATATGAACCAAAGGGCAAATTACCTATTTAGAGTTTCTGTTAGACATATAAATAGACCTAATCAGTTTAACCTAATCACAATTCTCTCCTATTTGTGAAGGTGGGAGCACCACATAACCCTAGAAGGAGAGAACGAAACCACCTAACCATCTCAGCACGAAGAGGGTACGTCATCCACGTTGTCCTCCCTCCTTAGACTGAAATTGATGATCGATTGTTAGTCCTTGAATAAATTCAAAATTTTTATTATGCCAATAGGGTCGGGGGGAAAATCAACTAAGAGAGAAGGAGACGAATCAGTTTCGTAGGCAAGAACATGTAAGTGGAATTTCTATTTTGAGTCTGTCTAAAATCAGATTCCGATTAAGGCTTGAACACATGCAAATGTTGAAAACTCATATTTTGGATTAAATTCTGAAATCAAATTCAAATTTGGGATTAATGAATTTTGAATTGTCTTGATTTGGATTCAATTCTGAAATCGAATCTAAATCTGTGTGCTTTGATGGTTGTTACCTGGATTCATTTTCGGATTTGATGTGTGATTTTGAGTTGTGCTTTAATTACAAGTTGTGCTTCGCTGGTTTGTGCTTTGAAATTAGATATGTATGATTGAGTGATGTGATAAGTTCTGATATGAGTTATGTGATATGAAAACTTACGGGTGATTGATTAGTCGATTAAGTAGTAGAGTAGGGGATCATTTTGTTGGAAATACTTAGTTGGTTAAGCATATTTAGTTAGGGCACTGCCCCAGAGTTCTTATATTAGTTGGTTAGGTGTTAGTTTACTGAACTTAGTTGGTTAGGGGATCTGTGTGTTAAGTATGTTTAAATTAATTTCACTTACTGAGTTTATTCAACTCACGTTAGTTGTATGTGTTCAGATCAATCGAGCGAGGATCGGGATCGGGTTAGAGAGCTTTCTGCTGTATTCCAGCATCACGTGGTTATAAACTACTTTTAGTATTTTAATTTTCTTTTAAAAGACAAATCTTGTATTTGACATTATGTTTAAGATTTGATTTTCATTGAAATAAATGTCTGGTGCCTAGGGATATTTATTCCCAGTATTTGTCACTTCCTTTTTCTGGGTCGTGACAAATCACTTCCTGCAAACATACATACAGTTCACACCTAAGCTGGGAAGGCATAGCATGCAAATATATTAGCAAGTAGCTCACAGTTGCATGTTTTTCGAACACTCGGCATTTTGGTAGGCCTAGGCAAATATTTGGAAAGAGGATGCTACACATAAATAAGAAATGTAATGACAAAGAACTAGGTGCACTCAACTGTTTCATTGCAGTAGCTCATGCATAACTATCCTTCTAGTCCAGCAGTGAAAAGCACAAGGTCTGCAAACTCGCTCAGTTGTTTAAGGAATTTATCCAACCCTAGACACGGTGATATAATTGATCTTAGCACTATCCACACAGAAAACCCACAAAGCATAACCACGAGAGACCAAAAAAATTGCACCAAAGACATAACCTTTAGAAACCAAAAAGAGTCAAACAAGCAACACCCAGATAAAAGCAAGAGACTTTACAGTTAATTTCTGAGAGGGGTTAAGGAGGGGGCCATCAGGAGGCCATCTCTAGTGACATCGTGGCCGAAGGACCGATCACTTGAAACTCAACAAATGGGAGAGGGGTAAAAGAGGTATTTTCATGGGAGGAAGATGAAGAGGAGAGGAGGGGAAGGTGTTCAAAGGCCCTGAGGATCTGGACAAGGATCTGGTGGAAGAAGGCTAGCCAGTTCCAAAGGGATCTCCATAATTGGATGGATGTGGGTGAGTACACAATCTCAAGCTGAGACAACTTACCCATTTGAGAATGATGACCCCTCACTTATCTCTCTCTCTCTTCTAGTGATGGGCACGGTGGTGGTGGGTTGGTTTATGTTGTGTACATGTGGGGATTGAATTGGGTCTGTATGTACAAAATGGTCCAGATTATCTGGTATCATTTTATACATATTCCTACGCATACTTCTCTTCTTCTTTCACTTCATTTTCTCGGTCTTTCTTTTTCTCTCTCGCCATTCTTCCCTTCTTTGTAGTCACTAAAAAAAGAGTGGTGATAACACTGAATGGAAAACTAAATACTAACATCGAGGATGGTGTCAATTATTAAAGGCAATGATGATATAGGTGATGAATGTCAAAAATACTCATTATTTATGTATATTTTAGTATAGGTTTAGCTTTGTTTTTAATTGTTTAAGTGTGTTTTCTTTGTCTATGTCTTGTTTTTGTACATTTTGTACTTTTGTCGTGTTTGTTCGTTTTTCTTATGTTTTCTTGTGTTTTAGGAGCTTTATAGGCAATAATCTAAGGAGGCACAATCAAGACCTCGAGGATGCAAGCAAAATGGACTCGACAAGGCAAAATGGCAAAACGATTGGTTGAAACCGTAGCTATCATTGGAGCTCGCCAGCCTTGTCCTCTTTCGACTAAAAAATTCATAACTTCTTGATCATACGAAGTCGGATTGAGGCACCATTAGTGGCATTGGAAAGAAGACATCCTTAGCTGCAATCTATCAAAAATGGAATCTTCCGGTTCAGAGGCTAAGTGGTCCACATTGCAAGAAAGAGAGACATGTTTGCAATAGTGATGATTGGAGGGCGCCATATGCATGTCATATGAGTCATATGCATGATGTGGCCCATTGGTGGGCGCCAGTCTTATATTGCAGGGCGCCAAATGCATGACAAAGCACCATGGAGGGCACCAATCCTTGAATTGAAAGGCGCCATTTGTAGATGACTAGGCATGACTTGGAGGGCGCCAATGGAAGACTCGGAGTGCGCCAATCCTAGCATTGGAGGGCGCCAATCTTTTGGTGGAGTGCGCCAACCTTGGACAACCAGCCATACAAGTCATGCATCTTGCCAAAATGAGTGGAAACATTGTGATATTTTCTTGCCAACTCACCTTAACTAATGTGGAAGAATTGGCAAAGTTGGAGACCAAGTTAAATTAGTTAGTAAGATATTAGATTAAGTTGTAGTATTTTATTTTCCATTAGCTAAGTTTGTAGTTAGTTAATTAATTAGCTAAGGCAAGAGAAGGCAGCCAACTCTCCCAAGACACTCACGTACCAAAGGAAGGAAAAAGAAAAGAAAAGAGGGGGAGTAGCCATGAGAAAAAAGAGAGAGCAAATGAAGAGAAGAAAGAAGAAAAAGAAGGAGAAGAAAGGAGGAGAAAAGCTAAGGCAAAAACCAAGTTTATGTTTGGACTTGTAACACTTTCTTTCTCTTAAACTCTTTACTTCTCTCTTGCTTTTGTTCATGTAATATATATATGATGTTGTTTATGTTTGTTGTAAATATGTTTGAGTAATTTTGTTGTGGTGTGATGCCTTGAAACCTTAAGTAAGCTAATAGTTTAAAATGGGTAAAAATGATAAGGAACATGTACTTGTTAAAAACTTAATGCTTAGACTAGATTGGCCACCTAGAACTATGAACATAATCAAGTCTTAAGACCGAAAGGATATAGACTTGATCGAGCATTTAACTTGTTGATTAGTTACCTTGTGAGATGTGGACTCCTCCTTGGTGATGGATTATCCAAAGGGTGATGTATATAGTTGGTGTTTAGTTAGATTTATATGACTCGTGGGGGCAAAAACACATCGAATTCATATAAGTCTAGCTAAAGATCAATTTAGACTAATCTAGCGCGAAAGTGTAGATTAGTTGCCTTGAAACAACCGGATCATGACACGAACTTAAAAAACCCACGAACCATTTTGTTTGTTTAAGTGATCTTTGGTATCATATCATCTTTGCTATATTTGCTTGTATATATTTGTGTTGTTATTGTTCTTGTGATTACTTTGTGCTTGTTAGTTTGTTAGTTACCAAAACCAAACCATTTAATCCAAATCAAGTTCCTAATTCATAGCTAGTAAGCCGAGTAAGTCATTTGCTTAATCCTCGTGGGATCGACAACCCTACTTTATAAAACTATATTGCGACGGTGGTTAGAGGTGTTTCACGATGCTGAAGACCACTTATAATTCGCAAAAGTATAAGGAAATTGATGTGAATGCAAGTACAAAATGGTTTGACTAGAATTCCAATCTGGAAATTCTGTAGCTAGGTTGAAGCAAACTTAAAGGATAAGCGAAAGGGAAAGGGAAATGGTTGTGTAAGTTGATGGAACTCAGAAAGATAGAGTACCAGCTTTGCAACTTCCATTGCTAGGATGGTGTTTGCATGAATTAATCAAATGGCCAGCAAGGGCAAAATCAAAAGGATAAATCATGCAAATCCATGCACATTCAAGGTAAGATGACGTAGGGACGTCCCTATGCACACATACACATTTTCAAGATAGATTTTTGCCCGTTGATTACCAACAAATGTTGTATAGGCAATTTTTGATGTGCACTCAAGGGATTAAATGTGTTGAGGAATACATATCCGAGTTCATGCATTTGGCTGCAAGGAATGATGTGGAGGAGAACAAGGATCAGATGATTGCTCATTATATCGAGGGCGTCAGCTATGAGATAAAGAGTAGGATGGAATTTGACACCTTTGTGTACTTCAATGATGTGTGTTCGAAAGCTAGGAAGATTGGAATTTTTCAGGCCCTAGTCAATCTTCTACAAACCTGAGAGGAGGGGAGAAGGGTACAATACAACTTGGTGAATCATGAGCTCCTCCAAAGAAGCCTCTTATGGACAATGCTCAAAACAAGGGCAAGGCCCCTACCACAGCCCCGGGATTTTGTTGCTTCAAGTGTAATGAATATGGGCACAAATCTAGTGATTGTCCCAAGAGAAAGTTTACTCAGTTGTGTGAAATTGAAGATGACAAGGGAGAGTATTCGGGGGCCTACTTGTGTGCTCCAGTTGATGAGGATGGAGTTGAGATCCAAGACATAACCGAGGAGGAGGAGGAATATTGTGGGGTCCTTCAGAGGCTTGCTCTTGCCATGGAGAAGAAGGACATGTCACAACACCATAACCTGTTCCGAACTCATTGCCATGTAGGGAAGGAAGTGTGCGATGTGATTGTTGATGGTAGGAGCCAGGAGAATTTCATAAGTGCACGTACCATGGAGAAGTTGGGGCTAAAGACCGAACCACATCCATCACCCTATTCAATCAGGTGGGTACAATCAGGAGGAAGCTTGAAGGTTAGTGCCCGTTGTGAGGTTCCTATCATAATAGGGAAATTCTTCGACGTGGTTACTCGCGATGTACTCAACATGGATGCATGCAACATCCTCTTGGGTAGACCTTGGGAGTTTGGCAATAAGGTCATGCACAAAGGGGAGGAGAACACCTATGAGATCAAGAAGGGTGGACGTAGTTTTACCTTGCTCCCCATGAAGCTGAAGCACGTCGAGAGTGTGAACAGTGTCATGCATAAGGTTTCCTTGCTCGTCACGGCAAGGGAAATGCAAGCCACTTTGAAAGAATGTGATTTGTGTTTCATTCTTGTGATCGAAGGCAACTCAAGGGCACGAGCTGAAGTCTTGGATCATAGAAAAATGTTTGAGATCTTGCAAGAGTATGCGGATGTTTTTCCTGGCGAGCTACCAATGGGGTTGCCTCCTATGTGTGATATTCAACATCAGATTGATTTGATTCCAGGAGCAATACTTCCTAACCTTCCGCATTACAAGATGAGTCCAAGAGAGCATCAAATTTTACGTGACCAAGTGCAAGACCTATTGGATCACGGATACATCCGAGAGAGCCTTAGTCCTTGTGGGGTACCCGCATTGTTAGTGCCAAAGAAAGACGGATCGTGGTGCATGTGCATAGACAGCAGGGCCATAAACAAGATCACGGTGGGCTATAAGTTCCCTATTCCAAGGCTGGATGACATGCTCAACAACTTGAGTGGTTCTACAATCTTTTCTAAGATTGATCTCAAGAGCGGCTACCATCAAATACGAATTTCCCTGGTGATGAGTGGAAAATAGCCTTCAAAATGAAGGAAGGATTATTTGAATGGTTGGTGATGCCATTTAGCTTGACCAATGTGCCTAGTACCTTCATGAGGCTTATGCACCACATGATGCACCCCTTCTTGGATAAGTTTGTTGTCATTTATTTTGACAACATCTTGGTGTTTAGCAAATTAGAAGAAGATCATCTTTTGTATTTGAAGCAAGTGCTTAACACCCTGAGAGAGCATGGCTTGTTTGCCAACCTCAAGAAATGCATATTTTGGCAAGACAAGTTATTGTTTCTCAGGTTCATAGTTGGGAAAGATGGAGTACAAGTTGATCAAGCCAAAGTAGAAGCGATTCAATCATGGCCTCAACCTACGAATGTAAGCCAAGTCCGAAGCTTCCTTGGCCTAGCTTCATTTTATAGGAGGTTTATCAATGGATTCAGCATGTTGGCTGCCCCACTAACCTCTTTGCTCAAGAGGAATTCATCTTTCGTATGGAGTGAAGAAGTGGAAAGAGCATTCCAAGAATTGAAGGACTCTTTGAGCTCCGCACCTGTCTTATCTCTTCTTGACTTTGGGAAGTTATTTGAGGTGGATGTAGATACCTCTGGAGTGGGCATTGGAGTTGTACTGACCTAAGAAAAGAAGCCAATAGCCTATTTTCGCGAGAAGCTCAGTGATCAAAGGTAAACGTGGTCTACGTACGAAAAGGAGTTCTACGCGGTGATTAGAGCTTTGAGAACTTGGGAGCACTACTTGATAGGTAAAGAGTTCGTACTCTACACTGATCATAGAGGATTGAATTTTTTAAATGAGCAAACGAAGTTGTCACATCACATGCATGCTCGTTGGTCAGCTTATTTGCAAAAATTTCCTTTCAAGATAGTGCATAAGAGTGGTAGTGCGAATGTAGTAGCTGATGCTCTTAGTAGAAGGATGAAATTGCTTACTAAAATGAAGGGTGTAGTCACTACCTTTGAATGCTTACGTGAATTATATGAAGAAGATGTTGATTTTGGTGACATTTAGAGGAAATGTCAAGGAGGAGTTGGGTTTGAGGATTACTACGTGCATGATGGATACCTCATGAAAGGAAATTTATTATGTATTCCAAAAACCTCGCTTCGTGACCAGCTTATTATGGAGATGCATGGAGGTGGCTTAGCTGCTCACCTAGGACATGACAAAACTTATGCTGCCTTGGCCGAGAGGTTCTATTGGCCTAGAATGGAGAAAGGGGTATGGGAGGTGGTCAAGCACTGTCGTATGTGTCAAGAAACTAAGGGTGGAGTTCAAAACATGGGCTTGTACACTCTGCTACCAATTCCGAAGAACATTTGGGAAGACCTCAGTATGGACTTTGTCCTTAGCTTACCCCGCACCCCTCATGGTGTGGACTCCATTTTTGTTATTGTTGATAGGTTGTCCAAGATGGCTTATTTCGTGCCGTGTCGCAAGACAACTGATGCCCATGGAGTTGCCAAGCTATTTTTCAAGGAAGTGGTACGCCTACATGGAGTGCCAAGGTCAATTACTTTGGATAGAGACACCAAGTTTCTTGCGAGCTTCTAGCAGACCTTGTGAAGAATGTTTGATGCGAGCTTGCAATTCAGTACCACGGCACATCCCCAAACCAATGGTCAGACTGAGGAAACCAACCGTACTCTTGGAAGCATGCTTAGGAGCCTTTTTCATGACAAGCAAAGGTAGTGGGACCTCACCATTCCCATTGTGGAATTCGCCTACAATGGGGTTATTCATCGATCCACCAGAGTGTCACCATTTTCCTTGGTGTATACGAAAGTCCCAAATCACCTTATTGATGTCTCTTCCATGATCAAGCCTCCAAGAACCAATCCATTGGCTGCGTCATTCGTGAACCACGTACAAGAGGTGCTAGAGGCAGTAAAGGCAAGGTTGGCCAAGACATATGCAAAGGAGAAGGCACGTGTGGATGCACATAGAAGATTGCAAGTATTCCAGCCTGGGGAAGAAGTGATGGTGTTTTTCAGGAAAGAACGTATGCCCTCCAACATGGGAGGAAAGCTCCAGCCACATAAATTTGCTCCATACAAGATAATGCCTATGTCATGGACTTACTTGAAGAATTTGGAGTCTCAAGGACTTTCAACGTAGCGGACTTGACACTGTACTTCAACCTTCCCATCGCGCCTTGCATCAAGACCAAATGGGGACGTCCCCATGCATACGTACACATTTTCAAAGGCTGTATGGAGGAAGAGTCACATATGTGTGCATGGCCAGCTGGTCATTTATTTCGTGTGTTTAAGTTGTAATAAGTAAGAACATTTACTTTGGTTTTCCTTTCCGAATCCTTTTCAAATTCTGGATTGTAATAATTGGGAGGTTAAAGTGGTTTAAGACACGGAATGTAAGAAGGCAAGCGAGTAAATGCCCCTTCAAAGATGCCTAAAAACTTGCCTTCTATAAGTTTTATAAGCAAATGAATAAATAGATAGAATATTGAGAGTTATTGTGAATTTCCAGAGTTGGAAAGTCTTGTGCACGTTGGACTACGTGTGTTGTTACCTTGTCTTGCCCTAGAGCTATTGGAATAGGAATCCAACACACCTCAGCTTGCCGTGGGAGGATAGGCAGGTTATTGATTATCTTAGTTACTTAGGTTACACTCAATCGTTTTAATTTGGAACTAAACTCGTGAACGTTCCTATTGATACGTATAACACGCTCAAAAAGACATAGATTGATTTGATCATTCGAATCCTGGTCCATCCAAGTTTGTTTAATCAAATTATTTCAAGTCAACCGTGTTGTCCTACGTTATTAGAGCTTGAACTTATTCAATTCATTCCTTTTAAAAGGGCATACAATCAGGAGGCCAAAAGCTTGCTATTACATTTGATTCTCTTCCCACTTATTATAAATAACTACGACATTAAAGCATAAAAATGCAAAGAAACAAATGCTATATTAAAATAGCTTATTTAAGGCAAAATGAAAATATTTCAAAAACTCATTAATGCAATTATTGCTTCTCTTCCTTCAGCTTTCTCTCTGTTCCTTTAATGGGCCTTTGGTGAGCTAATTAATAATTCTATTACACGCACTTTAGACATAAAAATGATAGAATTAAACGTAGGTCTTTGTTAGCCATGCAGAACCATGCAATCTTCATGCATTTAATAAGGCTCCCCTAAGCTATCTTGCACACATCCCTTATTACGCATCACCAAAAAACCATTAGAAGTACTTAAATGTCGTGGTTGAACTTTTCTCCTTCCCTTCTAGTAGAATAAGTATTTTGAGCTTAAAATAGTAGGACACACCATGGCAAACGCATTCTCTTTAGCTGTCTTTTTAACAAATTTTAGATCATTACAAATAATAATTAAAGAAGATCCACGAATATAATCAAAGTGATCAACACCAAGGAAATCAATATGCTCAACTTCAGATTCATAAAACACATCACCTTCACGTAAACAATCTTTCGTAGGCTTCTCAATGGTAAGAACAAATGAATCCCCATTCTGCCATAAAGCTGATGACTCATCAAATAATTTTTTTAGGTTCACAATGTTAAATCACTCTCATTTAGATGCTGAACATCAAATAACTCTTCAAAGAAGTGACCAAACTCTTTCCAAATCAAAGTCTCTTCAACAATCTGATTTTCAGACTTTGGATCAACAACTTTAGCATTCAATATCTTGCCTTCTTCAACCACAAGTGGTTGCATTACAGGTTGTACGACCATTTTCCTCAATTATGCAAGAACCTCTTGCATTGAGGCCTCCAAGTTTCCCAATTGCTTAGCTATATTGGGTTCGAACATAGTGGCTTGGCCTTTTGGTGGTGCTTGTGAAGCTAATTGAGGCACGGATCAGGGAAATTGTGTAACCTTGCTAATCGGCTCTTGGATGGGCTTAAAGGATGAAATTTAGGGAAAGGAAACTCACTCTCAATAGAGAAATTGAGTAGATCTCACAAAGCTCTGATACCACCTCACGTAGGCGTACGGAAGTGTAAGGAAACTGAAGTGAATGCGATTACAAAATGGTTCGAATAGAATTCCAATCTGGAAATTCCGTAGCTGGGTCGAAGCAAACTTGAAAGGGAAATGGTTGTGTAAGTTGATGGAACTCGGAAGGAAAAAGCACTAGCTTTGTAGCTTTTGTTGCTAGGATGGTGTTTGCCTGAATTAATCAAGTGGTCAGCAAGGGCAAAATTAAAAGGATAAATCATGCAAATCCATGCTCATTCAAGGTAAGAGCTTGAACTCATTTTCTAAGTTTTTAAATTATTTTATCTCTGCTTTTTTTTATTCAATTCATTCCATTTAAAAGGGAATACAATTAGGAGGCCAAAAGTTGGCTGTTATATTCAATTCTCTTCCCACTTATTACAAATAACTATGACATTAAATCTTTGTTATTCGGTTGGTAACGGATGGAAATACAAATGCAAAGTAATAAATGCTATCTTAAAATAGCTTATTTAAGGCAAAATGAAAATAACTAAAACTCATTGATGCAATTATTGCTTCCCTCCCTTCAGCTTTCTCTCTGTTCCTCTAATGGGCCTTTGGTGAGCTAATTAATACTTCTATTATACGCATTTTAGACATAAAAATAGATAGAATTAAACTTAGGTCTTTGCTAGCTATACAGAACCATGCAATCTTCGTGCATTCAGAAAATGTCCTACGTTTGATGATGAATCAAGGGTTATAATTTACAGCAAAGAAGAGAGAATTGCAAGGTGAAACTAGGGTTATGATTTTTTTCTCTCTGTCCCCCGCTATTCCTCTCTCTGTTGTTACCGAAAGACGAGTGGTGAGGATGTGAATGGCTAACCACTTAGGTTTTTTCTTATATATTTTAATGATTTATTTTGATATGTTCAAATAGTTTGTTTTAATATGTTCAAATGGTTTGCTCTGATATGTCCAAATGATTTGCTCTGATAAGTTTGAATACTTTATTCTAATTTGTTTGAATAGTTTGCTATGATATGTTCAAATGGTGATATATTCGAATAGTTTATTCTCGTATGTTTGAATGATTTGTTGTGGTATGTTCAAATGATTTTTTGATAGGTTTGGATTGTTTGCTTCTATATGTTCGAATAGTTTATTCTGGTATGTTCGAATGATTTAATCTTGTATATTCAAATGCTTCATACTATTGTAATTTAATATAATTGAGCAAATTATATAACAGACAATTTATTTGATATAACTATGCAAACCATTCGATATAACTACGCAAATCATTTGAACATAAGTGCACAACTTATTTGAAATATATTGGCAGAACCATTTGAACATAGTTGGCCAAACCCATTAAACTTAGTTGACTTAACCAATTAAAAGGACATAATTGACCAAACTATTACGATTAAATAGTTTGTTATATGTCATTATAAAAGTTTATTAAATTACGATTAAATTGTTTGCACTGATAGTTCAAAAAATTTATATTGTGTTCAAATATTTTGTCATGTTAACTAACCAATCTATTTGAATATTCTTTAATAACCATTTGAACTTAACTGACCAAACTATTTGAACGTTCATTTGCAAATTATTCGAACTTAACTAACTAAACTATTTGAACATCTATTGACAACATGAAGTTTAGCTTCTAACAACAAGTTCAAAAATTGAGGGGATGCTTTATCAGTTGCCCATGACTCAAACAATTCAACCACAACCACATGTCATACACAGAACAGACTTGATCACATGCATATGACAGAGTAATATAGAGCAATAACCATAGCAAAAACACAATAACTCACAAACAAAACACAAAGAATACACTCCCACACTTAGCAAACACATTGTCCTCAATGTGTGGAGGAAAATATAACAACACAAAAAAGACATATGACTGACAAGAAATAAAGACACACATAAGACACAAAGGAAAGGGATAACCTGGGATCAGTCAGAGGGGGAAGGTGGTGGTGGTGGGGAGAAGTGAGCTCGCAGCCACGCCTAGTCGACCTGATTAGCAGCTACTTGTCTGGCTTGTTCCTCTTAGATCTCTACCAAGTAGAGGGTCATAGCTGCATTATGTTTGCATTACTGCACCCAGGTGGTGGCATGATCCATGTACACAATTACCTTATTTCTAAGTAGGTAGGCTAAGAACTTATCAAGAGTGAAGACCACTTATATGAATTCCTTTTTCATAGTTGCATAATTGACTTGAGCATCATCCAATGTGTCCAAGCATAGCTCCAATTACGTAGTCATTTGCGTCGCACATAATTTTGAATAACAGCTCCCAATCAGGAGATATGATAATTGGTGTAGACACAAGTGCTTCCTTCAGTATTTTGAAGGCCACTTTGCATTCCTCATCAAACAAAAAAGGTATGTCCTTCTTAAGCAGCTTGCAGAGGGGCTTGGCGTTGCCTAAAAAGCTCCAAACTCCCTTGACTGATAATAGAGGTGGTAAATTGTCGATAACCTCCAATTTGGCATTATCAACTTTCAGACCTTCGCTTGAGATCTTATGGCTGATGACCACTCCTTCTGTCACCAAGAAGTGGCATTTTTCCTATTTGAGGACTAAGTTAGTCTCCTTGTATTGTTCAAGAATCTTGCCCAAATGTAGAAGACATTCCTCATATGAATCTCTGAATACTGAGAAGTTATCCATGAAGATCTTTATTTGGTGTTCAACCATGTCGAAGAAGATTGCCATCATACATTGCTGAAAGGTGATATATGCATTATAGAGTCTGAACGGTATCCTGTGGAAAGCAAAAGTAACATAGGGGCAGGTGAAGGTGGCTTTCTCTTGGTCTTCTGATGCAATAAGAATTTTGAGATAGCTGGAGTAACCATCTAGGAAGCAATAGTAGGCGTGACCTACCAACCTGTCCAACATTTGATAAATGAATGGTAGTGGAAAATAATCCTTCTAGGTAGCCTTATTTAGTTTCCAAAAATCAATACAAATGCGTTGGTTGACTACCATCCGTGTGGGGATAAGCTTATTATTCTCATTAAGAACAATTATAATTCCTCCTTTCTTCAGAACACACTACGTAGGGCTAACCCACTTAGAATATGAAATTGGATAGATGATACCTACATCTAGTTACTTGATTACTTCCTTTCTCATAACCTCTTTTAGCTTTGGGTTCAGTCACTATTGGCTTCCATTGATGGGGAAAAATCATCCTCAAGAATGATTTTGTGCTGACAAAGAGAAAGAATAATACCCTTGACATCCCCTAGTATCCAACTGATGGTTTCCTTATGCTTTCTGATCACCATGAGAAGATGTCTTTCTTGGTCATGATTCAAAGAAGTAGAGATAATGATAAGAAGCTTATTACATTCATACAGATAGGCATATTTAAGATGACTTGAGAGTGGCTTGAGCTTTATTTCTGGTGGTGTGATGATAGATGCTTGCAACTTTGACCTTGGTGTGTTATCTAGTTCGAGAGATTCTGCTCTGCGTACCTATGATACTTGCTCTATTAGTTCAAGCTTGCCCTCTTTCACTTTAGTACAAGCTCCAATTTACTTTCAGCAAGAGCATCTATATCATGCATGGTCTCAATCTCATCAATGATATCGATTCTGTAGCAGGCATTTTTCGTGGTAGGGTACTTGGCAACTTCAAAGACATTGAACCCAACTTTATCATCACACACCTTGAACCTTAGTTTCCCTTTTTTCCACATCATTACTGGTCTTTCCTGTAGCAAGGAATGGGCGGCCAAGGAGGACTAGAACATCACGATCTTCTTCCATTTTTATAAAAATAAAATTTATCAGAAAGATTAATGTGTCAACTTTCACCAATATATTCTTTACTATCCCCTTAGGTCTAGCCACTGATCAATCTGCAAGTTGGAGAACTATTGATGTAGCCTTCATGGCCCCTAGCCCAAGCTTCTGAAATATAGAGTATGGCATGAGGTTAATGCTGGATCCCAAATCAATGAGTACTTTCTTGAAAATTTGATCTCCAATAGTGCATGGAATGATGAAACTACCAGGATCCTTCATTCTTCTAAGGGAGATCCTAGGTCAAAATGGCACAGCATCCCCTAGTCAATGGGATAACTCAAAGTCATTGATACTTTTCTTCTTCGAAATAAACTCCTTAATCCATTTCCTGTAAGTAAGCATTTACTTGAATGCATCAAAAAGCAAAATTTTGATGTGGAGATTCTTGAATAATTCCTGGAATTTCTAATAGCAAGGATGAGATGCTTGCTTATTCACTCTTTGAGAAAAAAGTGGTGGAGGATATCTTTTTTCCTATTCTAATATGGTAGACTGTACTGAGGGGTTGTCCTTCTTTGTAGTTATAGGCCTCACCCAAAGCTCTTCTTTCTCTTCATTCACTATCTTTACTAGAGATTTTGTTGCTAAGCTTTCTGTATTCTTCCCTAAATCTAGCCCACTTCTAGTTGTGATTGCCTTACAGTTCTCCTTCTTGGTAAGAGGAGCTTCAGTATTGCTTGCAAGTGTGTCTGCCTACCTTGCATTCAGTTGAGCTGCGAGTTGGCTGATTTGTATCTCCAAATTTCTGATCATGGCTTCATGACTGAGTACCTACTTTCTCAACTCATCTTCAATCCTATGGTCTTACTGGGATGATGTTTGTTGTTGTCACTTCTATTGGTACGACTAGAATTATTGTGGTGGAGGACCTTGAGCACTACCACCAGCTAGAGGAGGCTTCTATTATTGAGGTACCTATTGACTTGCATTATTTCTCCATAAAAATTTTGGGTGGTTTCTCTATCCCGGGTTATACGTAGCAAAATATGGATCATTATTCTTATTTGTATTACCCATATAATTAATAGTTTTAGCCATAAAAGAGTAGTTATCAGTACCATGAGATCTAGTGCAGTTTTCACAAACCTGAGCTCGTGTTGTAGATTGAGGTATGAAAGTAGACTGGACAACCTATGTAAGAGTGACTGCTTATGCTTGGAGAGCGGCAATCTGGCTATTCTCTTGTACACTAACAACCTTTTTTCTTTTAGGGTGCTCCCCTTACTTATGGTTATTAGTGGCCATGGCTTCGATGATGCGTAGGCCATCAGCTTCTGTCTTCTCCATCAATGTACCTCCAATTGCTACATCTAGGTTGACTCAAATTTGTGGCTCACATCTATTGTAAAATGTCTAAACGAGCATCAAATCTGGAATCTGATGGTGTGGATAGTTAAGGAGTAAACCCTTGTAGCGATACCAAGCCTCATATAGAGATTCTCCACCCTGTTGCTTGAACTGAGAAATTTTATTGCACAGTTGGGTGGTTTTACTTGGTGGGTAGTACTTTTCCAAGAATTTGTCTGCTAGCTCATCCTAAGTAGTGAAGGTACCTGTAGGAGATAAGTTCACCCACTCTCTAGCATCATCTTTTAAGCTTTGCTTGAACAGTATTAATTTGATAGCATCTAATGGAACACCATTGTATTTGACTGTTGAGTAATGGTCTTTTAAAGTTTGGATGTGCTTCGCGGGATTTTCAAAAGGAGAGCCCCCAAACTGATGTTGGCAAACCATCTGAATAAGAATAGTTTTGATCTCAAAATTGTTGGTTTCCATAGTTGGGTACGCAATACTGGGTCCAAGATCAACCACTCTAGGATGCATCTGCTTCCTCACATTGTTGGCTGGAATGTTGACTATTTGGTGCTCTCTCATCTCGTCCTTGTGTTGATTCCTTCTTCTTAAATGAAATGTTCGTTCAATCTCTAGATCGTATTCGAGAATGGGTTTATTGTCATAATGGTATATGGCACACACCTCCTGCACTCTCACTAAACTACAAAACTCAACAAAGAGGATCAAGCGTAGTGATGAACAACAAAGATGTAGTAAAACTTATTCTCAAAATAAGGAAAACTATATCCAATATTAAAGACAGATTGATTTAAATCTGTCCCTGATAATGGGGTCAAAAATTTGATGCGATAAATATCAGGTTGAAAAACATGTGCAAGAGACACGATCGAACAATTAATATAATACTAAATATAATGGTCTCCACAGGGATAGAAAACCAATTCTTTAATACTGGATTATGAATTCTCAAATCTTAAGCTAAACGAGTCAATTAAGTTTATTGGTTTATAATTGTTGATGCGTCCAAACTTGACTTACAAACAAGTGCAAGAGAACACGGTCGCACAAGTAATATAGTGATATGTAGAATTGTCTCCACAGGGACTAGTGAATTTGTTTTGCTAAGTACTGGATTATAGATCCTTGAATCTCTTAAGTTAAGCAAATTGAGTAACTTGATTGGGTGATGATTCTAAAGCTACTAAGTTTTAATATCATTAATTAACATAGGGTTGTCAATCCAAGATCAAATCAACGATATCAATTCACAACAATCGGACTAGATTTATGAACTGAGTCAAGGTTGTCACTCTTGATTCATGAACTCACAAATTCATCCAAAGATCAAACTCATGATTAACAAGAAGATGAAAGTAGAAACATAAAATCAACTTAACTAGCAAAAGAGAAATAGTTCAAACCAAAACCATAAAATAGATTTAAGAAAAATGGAAAGAGTAAGCTTCCTTGATGTTCTTCTTCTTCCAAACTCTCCTCTTCTTCCTCCAAGTTCTTCTCCAAGATCAACAATAATGGAAGATGGTGGAAACAAAAGTGTAAAGCAAAGTATGTCTAAAGTATGCAATAATACAAAGTTCTCTCCTCCTAATATCTCCTTGTCCCTTCATAAGAGTTAAAATCCACCTAAATCTCTCATTTTTCCTCTTCAAATGGCAGCCACGAAATTGGGTTAAGAAGCCCATCTTGGGCCCAAAATCATCCTTCAATTTTGGCCCACTCGGAGGAATTTTCGCCAGATTTGAACCCTGACATTGAACTTGATATTTGGCCCTCTTAGACTCAGAACTGGACGATGGCTATGAGAGACGAAGTTGTAGCCTCGGATGTCTTCTTTCGATAGCCATCTCACTTACCTCCATTGGACTTCGAATTAGAAAGTTATCGCCCTTTTAGTCGCAAGAGGTCAGTCTTCATCAAGTGTCTGCGGTCCATGGTTAAACGTCCTTCCTCCCGGACAAGCCTAATTGCGTTCGGCTATCCAAGGGGCATCCACATCCTCCATTTAGCACAACAAACTTCCTAAAACAAAGAAAATATAATAAGAATCAAAAGACATCACAAGAACAGACAATGCATGATATAAGAACTATAACCATGCATATCAAACAATAACACTAGAAACAAAGACAAAATAACTCTAAAAACATACACAAAAGATGAGTGTTTTCACACACATCACACCCCCACACTTGAATCATTGCTTGTCCTCAAACAATGCTCAAGCATAACAAACTAAAACAATCATCATAAAATAAAACAAAACAAGACAAGACAAAACAAAATAAGACAAGGAAAAGACTTAGCATGAAGAATTCTCAGTTTAACTCCCCTCAAAACCTCAAGCTCACATCAAAAGATCACCCATACTTAGCTAGTTCATAAACCAAAACACAAAGAGTAAGAACCGGTAGAAATCTCACACTTAATTGTTTAACCAAGTATTAACACTATATAAAGGACACAAGAAGGTTTGAACTCTCAAGGATTTGGAAATTTCAAACTCAATTTATAAGTGGTCAACTTCCTATCACTCGCATAAGTGGCCGATGTCTTTCAAAGTATCCCACGTCCTACTCAACAATAACTCAAAGTCAAATAGGTGGTTTAGCTACTATCCAAAAATTTTATCTCACCTTTACCTAAGCCCCATTACAACTTGATATGAATCCCCCTCCTGATCATGAGCGACCATTTGACTTTGAGCAAAAACTCAGTGGAAGGGTACCTTGCAGCTTCAAAAACATTGAACACAACCTCATCATCACAAACTTTGAATCGTAACTCCCTTTTTTCCACATCAATGCTGGTCTTCCCAGTAGCAAGAAATGGGCGGCCAAGGAGAAGTGAAACATCACAGTCTTCTTCCATCTCCATGATAATAAAATCAACTTGGAAGATCAAGGTGTCTACCTTCACAAACACATTCTCCACTATCCCCTTTGGCCTAGTCACTGACCGATCAGCAAGCTGGAGCACTATCAACGTGGACTTCATATCTCCTAATCCAAGCTTTTGAAATACTAAGAATGGCATGAGATTGATGCTGGAGCCTAAGTCAATAAGTGCCTTCTTGAAGATCTGATCACCAATGGTGCATGGAATTGTGAAACTTCTAGGATCCTTCATTTTCTGAGGAAGATCCTGGGTCAAGACTACACTGCATCCCCTAGTCAATAAAATAACTTCAAAATCATCAATCTTCTTTTTCTTTGAAATAAACTCCTTGATCCACTTCCGATAAGAGGGCATCTGCTCAAATACGTCAAGGAGTGGGATGTTGATGTGTAGATTTTTAAACAACTCCAGGAACTTATGATAGCTTCAATGTGAAGCTTGCTTGTTTAGCCTTTGAGGGAAAGGTGGAGGAGGATATTTCTTTTCTAAATTCTTCTTGGCCACTTCCTCGATAGGCTTGTCTTTAACCATGGTAGGAAGATTTACTCGTAGCTCTTCTTCTTCCTCCATGGTTATCTTCTTTGATGGAGGATTCATTGGTGTGCTTGCTACCTTCTTTCCTAAATCTAGGCCACTACGAGTGGTGATTGCCTTACAATGCTCCTGCTTAGTGGGAGGAGCTTCAGTGTTACTCAGAAGAATGCCAGGCGATCTAGCATTGAGTTGTGTTGCTAGTTGGCTGATCTATACTTCCAGATTTCTAATGGTTGCTTCATGGCTAAGCACTTGCTTGCGCAACTCATCTTCATTCCAAAAATCCTGTTGTGGAGGCCCTTGCTATTGCCATCTTTGTTGGTATGGTTGAAATTGTTGAGGTGGAGATCCTTGCACATTTCCACCTCCGAAAGGTGGTCGTGTCTATGGAAATACCTGTTGACCTGCATTATTCTTCCATGAAAAATTTGGGTGGTTTCTCCAACCCAGGTTATACATAGCAGAATAAGGATCATTAATCCTATTAGTATTACCCACATAATTCACAGGTTTAGAAATGAAAGAGCAAGTATCAGTACCATGTGATCTAGTACAAATCTCACAAACCTTTGATGACGATGCGACTGATGGTGCAAAAGCAATTCTGACTACTTGTGTGAGGGCTACAATTTCTACTTTAAGCGCAACTATTTCATTGTTGTCCTGCACACTAGGGCGTCCAAAAAGCAAATTACTTATATGATGGGCCAAGAAGTTTCAATTCAATTTATGCAAGAGCAAGGACGTCCAAAAAGCCCAAGGGAAGCCCCATGCACGTTCTTAAAGCTATTTAGGAAGTTATTTGCTTGCAGATTTCGTTTTGGAGAGTTTGAAGCTATTTTGGAAGCTTAGCAAGCACATATTATTCTGGAAACATGCATGGACGTGTGTCAACCTATTATGGACGTGCATCAACCTATTTGGACGTGCATCAACCTAATTTGGACGTGCATCAATCTATTTTGGAAGCATGGAACTTTCTCAGATTCTACTTAAGCTATTTAGTAAAAAGTCAATAGTTTTGTTTAGGAAATTACATTCCAGCAACCTATGGCTTGTTTAGGACGTGAATCTACTTATATCTACTAGGTATTATATGCTTAAATTACTTCTTGTTTAGTAGATTACAATCTGACCAGAATTCACCTATTTAGGATTAAGTATAATTTGGTCAGATTGCAAGCTCCTTTTTAGGAGTTAGTTTGTTTAGGAATATGTGAGACTTTTGGAGCCTATATAAAGGACTCCTAGCATAATAAAACGTGGACCCCAATACATGAATTCATTCTGAATATTATAAGTCTTTGACTTACTGAGTTTTGATAACTCTACTTGTTCTTGCCTAAGCTTGTGTGTCATTTAGCTTGAACTTTATTTTCACTTATCAAACAAGTCTTCCATCCTTGTTTGTGGCGTGATTTGACTTGGACTAAGGTTCTCAGATTGCTCTTGGCTCGGGTTGAGGCTCTTTTACCGAGGTTCTTGTTGGTTCAGTTCATGGGTTTGAAGTCTACTCCATCCTAAGCAACAATAGATCCGTATAATTGTGTTTCTCCTACCGAGATCACATCAGTTGGTATTAGAGCTACGGCTTGTTGTTTTAGGCTATCTATCCTTGTTATTTTTGTTTGTTTAATACTCAGCTTGTTGCTTATCAATCAGTTGATCTATCCATTTAGTTTTGTGTGTTTTAGTTCGTGTTTTTGTTTTGTCGAGTAGTAATTTCGTTATGTGTTTTAGTTTAGTGTTTAGCAATCCAAATTCGCGACTTAGGTTGTGTATTCTGATCAAGAAAAGAAAAAGAACAAAAAAGAGAGAAGAACAGAAAAGGAAAAAAAAAGGGGGAAAAAGAAATGAATTTTTTTTTGCACCAACATGTTTCGAGAAGGCTGAACTTTAGGCAATGTTGATTTAAAGGTGTTTGAGGAGGCCTTGGTTGGAAAGTGCCAACAAATATTGTGAGAGGAGATTGAGCCATTGCACTGAAGAATGTATGCCATAGAGAACTCTCACAGTAGGCAACAACCATGAGGCGAACTTCATGCACAAAGGAGTAGAGCACCTATTAGAGGGTCGAGTGGCAATGAATCTGATCAAGATAAAGACATAGGCTATACAAGGAGTCTTAGGAGGCTGAGGATTAATCGCAAACCTATAAAGGCAAGGCAGCAAGGAGATGACTATTGGGAGGAACTTAAAGCTGATTTGGTTATAGGATTTGGCTTATATTTAAACTTTATTTAAAGAAAGTTGATGAAGCACGACATAAGAACATCTTTCAAGCTAAGTGCAAAATTGAGGAGAAGGTATGTTGTTCTGATATTAACATTACTTCTGATCAGATTATTGAAGATGCTTTGATATGGGAGGAGTTTGGAGAATTTGCCATTGATTTATTTGATGGAGAGTGTTTCCATGAGCATGATATGTCACTTCTCTACTTAAGAGATTTGTTCAATGAATCAGAAGTTGTGGAAGTTGCCAATATGAGGAAGATCATGAATACTACTATTGATGAACATGAAGAACTTGTTTTGGCAATTGAGAAGGAAGAGGTTCAGCCCATATCTTACATGTCTCCATATTTTGTTATTGAATATGTTGATCATATTGACTTCTTAGGAGTTGACAAGTATGATTATGCTGGAGGCTCAACAATGCTCAAGTTATGGAATAGTTTGAAGTTGAAGGAAAAACTTGTGCATTTATGTTCTTGGCTTTCAAATTGAAGATGACTTCACAATGTGTATTCTCGAAGTATTTATTCAGTTGGAGTGGAAGATATCAAGTGCAGCCACAACATTCAAAAATTAAACCTTGTTTCAGTGGTTTTATTCATTCAAGGATGCATGGCATATGCAAGGATTTGAGGACAAATTCCTTTTAAGAGGAAGGGAATGATATGAATCTGATGGGCCATGATATGAACCTGATGGGCCAAGAAGTTTCAATTCAATTTATGCAAGAGCAAGGACGTCCAAAAAGCCCAAAGGATGCCCCATGCACGTTCTTAAAGCTATTTAGGAAGTTATTTGCTTGCAGATTTTGTTTTGGAGAGTTTGAAGCTATTTTGGAAGCTTAGCAAGCACATATTATTCTGGAAACATGCATGGACGCGTGTCAACCTATTATGGACGTGCATCATCCTATTTAGACGTGCATCAACCTAATTTGGACGTGCATCAATCTATTTTGGAAGCATGGAACTTTCTCAGATTCTACTTAAGCTATTTAGTAAAGTCAATAGTTTTGTTTAGGAAATTACATTCCAGCAACCTATGGCTTGTTTAGGATGTGAATCTACTTATATCTACTAGGTATTATATGCTTAGATTACTTCTTGTTTAGTAGATTACAATCTGACCAGAATTCACCTATTTAGGATTAAGTATAATTTGGTCAGATTGCAAGCTCCTTTTTAGGAGTTAGTTTGTTTAGGAATATGTGAGACTTTTGGAGCCTATATAAAGGACTCCTAGCATAATAAAACGTGGACTCCAATACATGAATTCACTCTGAATATTATAAGTCTTTGACTTACTGAGTTTTGATAACTCTGCTTGTTCTTGCCTAAGCTCGTGTGTCGTTTAGCTTGAACTTTATTTTCACTTATCAAACAAGTCTTCCATCCTTGTTTGTGGCATGATTTGACTTGGACTAAGGTTCTCAGATTGCTCTTGGCTCGGGTTGAGGCTCTTTTACCGAGGTTCTTGCTGGTTCAGTTTATGGGTTTGAAGTCTACTTCATCCTAAGCAACAATAGATCCGTATAATTGTGTTTCTCCTACCAAGATCACATCACAACCTTTCGTCTTTCAGCTCGCTCACCCCACTCATGATTATTGGTAGCCATTGCTTCGATAATGCAGAGGCCATCATTTTCTGTTATCTCTGTCAGGTTTCCTCTAGCTGCTGCATCTAAGTTGACGCAGACTTATGACTCGCATTCATTATAGAAAGTTTTGATGATCATATACTCAGGAATTTGATGATGTGTATAGTCACGTAGGAGAGCCTTGAATCGGTGCCAGGCCTCATGAAGAGATTCTCCACCATGCTGTTTAAATTGAGAAATTTTATTGCACAACTGAGTGGTCTTACCTGGCGGGTAGTACTTCTCCAAGAACTTGTTTGCAAGTTCGTCCCAAGTAGTGAAAGTGCCTTCAAGAAATGAGTCAACCCATTCTCTAGCATCATCCTTTAGGCTATGCTTGAAAAGTCAAAGTTTAATGGCATCTGGAGAGACACCATTATACTTGACTGTTGAGCAATGGTCTTCAAATGTTTGGATATGCTTTGCTAGATTTTCAAAAGGCAATCCTCCAAACTGATCTTGCCGAACTGCTTGAATAAGATTGTTCTTGAGCTTGAAGTTCTTAGCCTCAATAGTCAGATATGTAATACTTGACCTAAGATCGGTCAATCTAGGATGTGATTTTCTCCTCATGTTGTCGACTGGAATGTAGACTAAATGTTGCTCTGCCATTTCGTCTGTGTGTAGATTTCTCCTCCTGATTCATCGAATAGTTCATTCGATCTCTGAATCTTGCTCAAGAATAGGTTGGTTTTCACGACGAGTATGTGGCATTCACCTCCTATATTCTTACTGCACTTAAAAACTAAACAAACAAGATCAAGTGTAGTGGTAAACAAGGGTTGTAACTATGCTTAATCTCAAAATCAAGAACACTTTATCCAATATTAACAACAACTAATTCAAACTCTTCCACGGCAACGGCGCCAAAAACTTGATGCATCCAAACTTGACATACAAACACGTGCAAGAGAACACGGTCGCACAAATAATATAGTGATATGTAGGATCGTCTCCATAGGGACTAGTGAATTTGTTTTGCTAAGTACTGGATTATGTATCCTTGAATCTCTTAAGTTAAGCAAATTGAGTAACTTGATTGGGTGATGATTCTAAAGCTACTAAGTTTTAATATCATTAATTAACATAGTGTTGTCAATCCTAGATCAAATCAATGATATCAATTCACAACAATCAGACTAGATTTATGAATCGAGTCAAGGTTGTCACTCTTGATTCATGAACTCACAAATTCATCCAAAGATCAAACTCATGATTAACAAGAAGATGAAAGTAGAAACATAAAATCAACTTAGCAAAAGAGAAATAGTTCAAACCAAAATCATAAAATAGATCTAAGAAAAATGTAGAGAGTAAGCTTCCTTGATGTTCTTCTTCTTCCAAGCTCTCCTCTTCTTCCTCCAAGTTCTTCTCCAAGATCAATAATAATGGAAGATGGTGGAAACAAAAGTGTAAAGCAAAGTATGTCTAAAGTATGCAATAATACAAAAAAAGTATGCAATAATACAAAGTTCTCTCCTCCTAATATCTCCTTGTCCCTTCATAAGAGTTAAAATCCACCTAAATCTCTCATTTTTCCTCTTCAAATGGCAGCCACGAAATTGGGTTAAGAAGCCCATCTTGGGCCCAAAATCATCCTTCAATTTTGGCCCACTCGGAGGAATTTTCGCCAGATTTGAACCCTGACTTTGAACTTGATATTTGGCCCTCTTAGACTCGGAACTTGACGATGCCTATTAAGAGAGGAAGTTGTAGCCTCGGATGTCATCTTCCCATAGCCATCTCACTCACCTCCATTAGACTTCGAATTAGAAAGTTATCACCCTTTTAGTCACAAGAGGTCAGTCTTCGTCAAGTGTATGCAGTCCATGGTTAAACGTCCTTCCTCCCGGATAGGCCTAATTGCGTTCGGCTATCCAAGGAGCATCCACATCCTCCATTTAGCTTAACAAACTTCCTAAAACAAAGAAAACATAATAAGAATCAAGAGACATCACAAGAACAGACAATGCACGATATAAGAACTATAACCATGCATATCAAACAATAACACTAGAAACAAAGACAAAATAACTCTAAAAACGTACACAAAAGATGAGTGTTTTCACACACATCAATTGTAATGCTATGAGGCGTTACGCGAATCTAGGGTTATCAATCTTAAACTCCAACAACGATCAAAACTAAAGGAACAAAACTAAATACACGTAATTCGTGCAATGAATCAAGGTTGTCAATCTTAATTCTACACACCCAAGACAAATAACTCAACAAATGAATAATCAATGCGATGAATATAAAAACAACGATTGATTACAAGATATGAAAATACCTTGTTGATTGAAGATCCAAATTGTCGATTACAATCTTGCAAACGAAAGCAATGAAACAAAAGCGTATTTGAAACTATCTTGAGAGAAAGCTACCAAGTGTCTTAAAATTTAGGGTTTCAGGCTTATATATATCCGACCTTAAAATAACTAAACAACCGAAAAAGTTTCAACTAAACAGGACATCAAAACTCCTGAAATAGCCAAACTTCAGTGCCCACTATGGTTGTAGCGACCGCTTGGTTCGAGCCTTTATCAGTACCCAGCGTCCGCTACTAATCCAACAACCGCTTGCCCTCGACAACGTCTTCATCCGATTAGTAGTTAACAAAACAGATCAAACATTCAACAAAATACGGTACAAACATACACATGACACGACCAAACACACACCAAAATAACACTAAGTAGACACGTGTTTACACACGTATCAATAGGTTTATTACGAATAAGCATATAATAAGTTAAATGAATTCTTCAATTTACCAATAATTATAGATATACTAATTGGAAAATTTTTAATTAGGAAATTTTATAAACCAGAAATAAGATAAATGGATCAAGCCATGAATGACCCAAAAGTTACAAAGAGACCAACACTAGAATTCATAATTCTTGGAACCATCAAAATTTTCTTCTTCTAACTGTACTAATATTTGTGAACTATTACTTCTTGCACCTCGTCTTAGAATTCTTCCTAAAAAAGTATTACTTCAGACTTCATCTCTCGATATACTTGTGCGTCCTTCTTGTATAGTTCCACTTAGTCGACGAGATCAGATTTGGTGCTGGAGTTCTATATCCAGCACAGTTCAGGAAAAGGAGGGAGGAGGATAATATTGTAATCTTGAAAAATAAAAAATTAGTATCCTAGGGCGCGCATAGAGTCCTTAAATACTTGAAGCCATTTTTATACATGGAGGCATGTGGAGTCTTTGAAACCATAAAAATCAAAATAAAAATTTCGTAGTTAAGAAAAAGGGTTAATCTAGAATTTTTTGATATTTATAATATTATATATTATATTGACTTATGCATCATTTATTTTATATTTTTTGCTTATGGGTCATTTTTTTCAAAAAGTTTCGTTATATTAATATCAAATATTTTTCTAATTTGAACATATTAAAGAATCACTCGAACATATCGGAACGAACCACTAGAACATATCAAAGCGAACCACTTGAACATATCAGAGCGAACCACTCGAACATATTGGAGCAAACCACTCGAACATACTGGAAAACGAATCACTCAAATATACCGGAGCAAATTACTCGAATATATCGGAGGGAACTACTCGAACATATCAGAGCAAACCACTCGAACATACTGGAGCAAACTACTCGAACATATCGATGAGAACCACTCGAACATATCGAAGCAAACTACTTGTACATATCGGAGCAAACTACTCAAACATATTAGAAGGAACCACTCGAACATATCGGAGCAAACTACTCAAATATACTGGAGTGAACCACTCAAATATACCAAAGCAAACTACTCGAACATACTAGAGCAAACCACTCAAATATATTGGAGCGAACTACTCGAACATATCAAAGAGAACCACTCGAACATATTGGAGTGAATTACTCGAACATATCGGAGTGAACTATTCAAACATATTAGAGTGAACCACTAGAACATACCAGAGCAAACCACTCGAATATATCAGAGTGAACCACTCAAACATATCTGAGCAAACCACTCAAACATAATGGAGTGAACCATGCGAACATATCAGAGTGAACCATTCAAACATATCAGAGCAAACCCCTCGAATATATCAGAGCAAACCACTTGAACATACCGAAGTGAAGCACACGAACATACTTGAGCAAACCACTCAAATATATTAGAGAAAACTACTCGAATATATCGGAGCAAACCACTCGAACATACTAGAGCAAACCCCTTGAACATGTCAGAATGAACCATTCGAACATATCAGAGTGAACCACTCAAACATACTAGAGTAAACTACTCGAACATATCGGAGAGAACCACTTTAACATATCAGAGCAAACTACTTGAACATATCAGAGCGAACTACTCGAACATATTAGAGCAAACTACTCAAACATATTGGAGCAAACCACTCAAATTTATCAGAAGGAACTACTCGAACATATCGAAAGGAATTACTCAAACATATTAGAGTGAACCACTCAAATATACTGGAGCGAACCCACTCGAACATACTAGAGTGAATCACTCGAATATATCGTAGCGAACCACTCAAACATATTAGAGCAAACCACTCGAACATATCAGAGAGAACTACTCGAACATATTGGAGCGAACCATTCAAACATATCAGAGCAAACCACTCGAATATATTGAAGCAAACCACTCGAATATACTGAAGTGAACTACTCGAACATATCAAAGCGAACCACTCGAACATATCAGAGCAAACTATTCAAACATATCGGAGTAAACCATTCAAACATATTGGAGTGAACCACTTGAACATATCAGAGCGCATTCAAAAATCAGCTCAATGATGCTATTTTATCTCGAAATTACCATAAACCATGTTCTTCAGCCATTAAAGGTTTATCGAACTGTTGTTTGTATTTAGTTATTCAGTGGTCTGTATTCTATTATTCGACAGTTTGTATACTATTATTTAATGGTCTGCATATTATTATTCGATGGTATGCATGTTGTTATTCGATAGTTTGTATGCTATTATTCGATAGTTTGTATGCTATTATTCAATGGTCTGTATGTTATTATTCGATAGTCTCTATGCTGCTGTTCGATGGTCTATATATTATTATTCAATGGTCTATATATTGTTATCTGATGGTATCAAAAAAACTGGTTTGTATTTCATAATTTAATTATTCATATATTATTATTCAATGATCTGTATGCTGTTATTCGATGGTCTATATGTTGTTATTCAATAGTCTATATATTATTATTCGATGGTCTGCATTTTGTTATTCGATGGTCTATATGTCATTATTCGATGGTTTGTATGCTGTTATTCAATAGTCTGTATGCCATTATTCGATGGTCTATATGCTGCTATTTAATGATTTGTATGTTATTACTCGATGGTCTGTATGCAATTATTCGATGGTCTGTATATTATTTTTCGAGGTCTGTATACTATTATTCGATAGTTTGTATGCTGTTATTCGATGGTCAATATATTGTTATTTGGTGGTCTGTATGTCATTATTCAATAGTCTGTATGCTGTCATTTGATGGTCTATATGTTGTTATTCGATGTATGTTGTTATTCGATAGTCTGTATGTCGTTATTTGATGGTTTGTATGCTATTATTTGATGGTCTGTATGTATGTCTGATTCGATGGTTTGTATATAGTGATTCGATGGTTTGTATGTATGTCTGATTCGATGGTATGGTATGTTGTGATTTGATGGTATGGTATGGTATGCTTGGTTCAATGGTATAAAATATTTCATTCAATGGTTTGGCATGTCTGATTCAATGGTTTGAATATTTGATTCAATGTATTATATTTTGTTTCGATGGTTTGTATGCATTGATTTGATGGTTTGTATGTATGTCTAATTCGATGGTATGATGTATTGTGGTTTGATGGTATGGTATGCATGATTCAATGGTATAAAATGTCTGATTCAATAGTTTGGCATCCGATTCAATGGTTTGTATATTGTGATTCGATGGTTTGTAAATTGTGATTCGATGGTATGGTATGCATGATTCAATGGTATAAAATGTCTGATTCAATAGTTTGCATGTCCAATTCAATAGTTTATATATTTGATTCGATAGTTTGTATATTGTTGTTCGATAGTTTGGCATATCCAATTCAATGGTTTGTCTATTTTGATTCGATAGTTTGAATATTGTGATTCAAAAAGTATAATATAAATATATAGAATGCGTCTAATAGCTAAGAGAAAATGAAAAGAAAAATAAAATTATTACTACTTGATTTAGAAATTATTTTAGAATTGGAATTCAAATTGAGAGAAAGCGGTGAAAGTGGAGAAGTTGGTTCAAATATGAAAATCGTCATTTACTACGTATGATTTTGTTACCTAACTCGTATTATTTAGAAGAAGTCCCGAAAAATCTTCAAGACTCAATTATTATTTCTGAGAAATGAATTCCAGTAAGATATTAGAATTTATAATTGAGTTATATAGTTTTAACCACTAAACATGCAAAAAATCCCTTGAGTCAAGTAAAATTCAAGGCCCATAATAAAGAAAATTTTAATTTGTTGGTTTATATCGTACGGTATACGTACACTTATTTTATATCATTATTTTTAAACCAAATATAATATTTGAAATTATACTTTATTAATTGACCACATAATTTTTGAATCTTAAAAGACGATTTATCTCTCGTTTCCCTAAAAAAAATTCAAAACGGAAATAAATTGGAGCGCGCGTGATGTCTAGTACGGGACTGTAGTCCCATACACATACTGCACCAAATCCGAGGCCATTGCGTTGTCGTGAGCTTAATTTTTCCAAAGTTTTTGTCAAGGTTGTTATGTTTGTTTTATCTCAAGTTTCTTCTCTTAAACTTTTAACTATATTAGCTAATTCTTCTATTGTACGTTTGATTTTCTTTTTTTTTTTTAGATTTTAAGTCTTCTGTTTTATCTATTTGTTTTGAATTTTAATAAAGTCTAGATTTTCCATCAAAGTTTGTTACCAAACTACTACTTTCTACTTGTATTTTTTAAACTATTAAAGTTTTTTATACTAACTTTCTTATTAATTCAATATGAATTCTAATTATTAAGTCTCTAAAACTGTTCAAATGATTATTTCCACTATGTAATTTATGCTCTAGATTTTTATCAAATCTCTAACTTAGGTCATATTCTTGTGTAATTGTTATGGTTTTTCTACCTCCGAAATATGAGTAGTTTGACCTCAACTTCAGCTCGCTAGATCAATGAAGTACACTAAATTAATTCTGGAATTTGATTTTTAGACCGTGATTAAATATCTAACTGAGGGTGTGGCAAAAGAGAATATTCTTTTCACACTTGTGATTAAATGTATAGAATTTATCCTTCGTTTTGGACAGATTGATATTACTTTTAGTAGTCACAAGTGTAATAAAGTAGCTAATCACTTAACAAACCTTGCTCTTGAACTCCAGAATGGATGGCAAGGTTTAGGAGGGCCGCTTGAGAGTTGTTTATCTCTTTTGGATGTGGATTTATCCTTTCTGCCTAATACTGTAATTTTTTGATTTTAATGACTGATTGAATACACTCACCATTTAAAAAAAAAAGTCTCAGAGAGAGACCAACACCAACACTAACACTACCAAACCAAACCAAACCAACCAAACCCCTCTCTCTTTTTCTGTCCTTTTTGGAATTTTCTATTTCTCCTTTATATTTTTGTTACCACCTCCCAAACACGCCCTAACAGGAAATGCCCGTCCTCTGTGTTCCTCCTCCTAGATCCCAACCGCCGTAATTCAAATCGAGAAGACACGCTGCTTTTCCCATAATTATTTCCTCTAAATTAAAACTTCGTTAGTTTTTTTTTCTCTCTCAGTTTGTTTACTTTATTTAGGAAATTAATTTTATATAGTAAATGTGAAAATGGCTTCGATCTCTTCAAGTCCACGCACCGTAGAAGAGATCTTCAAGGACTACACCGCCCGCCGCGTCGCCCTCGTTCGCGCTCTCACCTCAGGTTATTGATTAATTAATTAATTTCTTTTTCTTTTTATGTTTAGTTTGACTAATTTCCTCCCAAAATTTTCTTTTTTTCTGGGTTTGAGATTTTTTTGAGTATTTTCTTGTTTAATTGTTTCTTTAGATTTTTTTGTCTTTTAATTTACCTGATTCTGCTAGGTTTTATTTGATTCGCTACTCGAAATAATTTTATTTTATTTTTCTTTTTTTGATAAATCCAGATGTTGATGAGTTCTACTTGCAATGCGATCCAGGTAAGCCTTTTCCTTTTTTTTTTAAATGTTTAGTATTCATTATTTTAATTGTCCTTTTGGACTCTTTTTGGCCAAGAGAGTGATTGAAACAGGGAACTGGGTAACTTGCGAATTGAACGATGAGGTTTTATGGGAGTTCAGTGTTTGAAATGTGACATTGGATGAACAATTAAGATGTTTTACGCTAGGTTGTCAATAGCGTGCTATAGCGGCGCTATAGCGGCCGCTATAGCGGAAATCCGACCCACCCGCTATGCTTTTTTTTCCCGCTATAGCGGGAAATAGCGGCCCGCTATGCCATTTCGAGGGGGTCACCGCTATTGCCCGCTATAGCTCTAGTGACTACCTTGGTTTTACGATCAAGTCTTCACTTTTTTCATGCTCAGTCTGAGTTTGATTTTCCAGAAAAGGAGAATCTTTGTTTGTATGGACACCCAAATGAGTCGTGGGAGGTCACTCTACCAGCCGAGGAAGTTCCTCCGGAGCTCCCAGAGCCGGCGTTGGGCATCAATTTCGCAAGAGATGGCATGCAGCGCAAAGATTGGCTCTCATTGGTAGCTGTTCATAGTGACTGCTGGTTGCTTTCTGTTTCATTTTATTTTGGAGCACGGCTTAATCGCAATGAAAGGTAACTACTCTGGTTTGTCCTGTGGAGATGCCATTTTAATTTCTGCTATTTCCTAGAGACAGGTTGATGATTGAACTTAAATAAAGTCTTTTACATACCTTTTATACATTAAACAGACTCGATTTGCTTTGCTGTCTAGACTGCAATTTCCTAATGCTGATGGAAAAAATGTGTATATTGATTTTCCCTTGTTTTTGTTTAGTATGTTAATCAACTTTTGCATTGTATAAAAAAAAGAACTTATTGAATCGATATATTCAGATTCAATCTATTACCAATAATTATTTATTTGTAAAAAAATGTCGAGTGAAGATACTTAAATGATTTAAAATGCGAATGCAAGATATAATTAATAATTATAAAAATGTTCAGGTGGGCCTAGCCAGTCCGACTTAAATTCGGATAACAATGTGTAAAGAAATTTTCCTTTCTTTGTGTTTAGGATGTTTTTAAAGAAAGACTTTGATATTCAGTATTCTACTTGGATTAGTTTTGTTTGTGAATTTAGGTAGTCGGGTGCAGCTCTGTTATTTGTCTGGAATTGTTATTTCCTATATACGATGTTGGTGTTATTTTCCTTATTATAGAAAATGCTTAATATTGGTCTCTTTCTTTTGTGATTCATTTGAATGTGTTGGCTCATTGGTTTTTGTCTTGCTCCAATGGGATAAAATTTGGCTTTTGGATTTTCACATCATTTTGCTACAATAAGATATGAAGTCAGAATGCATTTGAAGTCTAGAAGCAGGCTTGAAAGAAATGCAAGATCGTGTATGAAATACAAATGCCTATGCCTTGTTCTTTGTTCCTTGCAATAGATGGGGAGCACTTCATTTTCAGTTGCCAAACTCCTGATCTTGAAAATGCATATAGTGGAAATATGGTTTGTTGTCATACTTTATTGTGCTGAGAAAGTAGTGGAAACTTCCCCTTCAGGATTGACGGCAGTAAGATGAACAAAGAAACTTCTTCAGGTCACTGCCTGCCCTTAATTTGACAATATGTTGACTGGTTCTTGTGTTATCTTGATGGTCAAGACTGCTTGCAGAGAAAAATGACATAAGTAGTGTCTAGAACAGATGGAACTATGGGTATCTGTTCTCTGCAGAAGTTTTTGTTAAGAAAATGATTCCATTGATTTTGTGTTCTCAGAGCAGAGCATGAACTTATATGCTGGAACTTGTGAGAGTGTTTCTATGTTGGAATTTGGAACTCCTTGGTTGAAGTCCATTTTAGATCTTTCCTTTGGGTTTATTGTTTCATTTGACTGCCTGATGTGTAGTTGAAATAGCTATCTCCATGATAATTTCGTGATGGTAGAGTAGTAGATGCCTAATGTGATGTTGCTTTTGGATTTGTATGTTACATTGTCATTGCTTTTGAGAGCCTTCCTTCTACGTGCCAATAATTGTCTTTCTACTGCTCATAGTCGTTAGTAGAACATGATCTTTCTAGTTTAACTGTTGCAAAGTTTTCGTCCAATGCCGAGGATGGTTGACACTTGTTAGAGAAGTTACTGGCTATGACAAATAAAGAAGCTTGCTTTTCTGGCTATGATGATTTCGGAGAGATTATCATTTTCTTCACTGTTGGGATCACATTGTGACTGTCTATGCGCTCTGTAAGATAATTAGTTTCTGCACTATGTTGTGATCGGCCATACCCGTGACCTTGTGTGCCTCTTCTTTTGGCAGGAAGCGTCTATTCAGCCTGATTAATGATTTTCCGACCCTCTTTGAAGTTGTGTCTGGAAGGAAAGCAGTTAAAGACAAACCTAGTGTAGATAGTGGCAGCAAGTCCAGAAATAGCACAAAGGTTAGGATTGGTTGTTCTTCATGGTGAACTTTTGTTGCCATTTATGCATCCTATTAATTTGGTTGATCATACGTATGCCTGTGGCAGAGATCAATTGATGGACAGACAAGAAGCAACCCTAAGTTAGCTTATGAAAGTTATGCTGAGGATGAAGACGAGCACGGTGACACCCTTTGCGGTAGCTGTGGAGGAAATTACAATGCCGACGAGTTTTGGATTGGTTGTGATGTCTGTGAGAGGTGGTACCATGGAAAATGTGTGAAGATAACACCGGCCAAGGCAGAGAGTATCAAGCAGTACAAATGCCCCAGTTGCACAACTGGCTCAAAGAAGGGAAGGCAGTAGTGACCAGGAAGAGAAGTTACCTCGGGGCCATGGCACCGACCGGTGTTGTCGTAAGGAAGTTTGCAGTTATCTCTCCTTATCTTCTTCCTTTGAATGGTTCATATCTTCTAACGTGAGTAAACAATGTTCGGTTGGTGTATTGGAACTTTGAGGTCTCTGTGCCTGGAACACATGTAGATTTTGCTTTGTAGAAACATCCGAAGACTCGGAAAAAAAAAAGTTGGTTTGTCTTAACAAAGCCCTTGTCAAGTTCTTAAGGGCACTGCAACTTGTAACCTTGTTTACTGGATGAGCATTTCTGTTCTAACCGAACGGACGACTGAGAAAAGAGACGAGAAAACAAACGACTTGGAGAAAATGGAATTTTGAATGTAGATTCAACGTCCTCAAACATAGAATAAGTTAACTAGATCGATGCCAAGCTTAATTATGATGAACTTGGATCACCGGACA